>JAHRHJ020000888.1:0-42700 GCA_019776745.2 Taxus chinensis
AGCTCAATTACTTCAGTTTAGCATGTTATATTAAACTTGCTGGAAAACACAGTAACCGACATCGGTTATGAAGGGACCGACATCGGTCACCTATGACCGACATCGGTCAGGCAAGTAGGAACCGACATCGGTTAGGGCTAACCGGCATCGGTTACCTGTGTGTGAGTGTTTTATTTAACTCACGGGAATTAGATCTAATTTTAGTATTAAAGCAGATCTATTGATTGTAATTGCATGGCTAAGTGCCCTAAGTTTGTATAATGTATTTATAAGCATGAAAGCTAGGGTTTAGAAGTAAGAGAGTTAATGATTATTGTGAAAATAATTGTGAGAGAGAGAATTCTTGGAGAAGAAGGAGAAGCTTGAGAGAAAGAAAGTATTGTACATCGTGAGAGGTGTGGAAGATTGTAAATCTTCATTGTATATCTTCTGAAAGCTTTGGATAATAGATTGGCTTGTTTCTTGGTGGATGTAGCCCACACTGGGTGAACCACGTTAAATCTGGTGTTGATTTATATCTCTTGTTTTGTATATTTCTTCTGGTAGAATATCCACTTTTATTGCATGTATGCTTAGATCTGATATATTATCTGTACAACCTTGTGCTAACCCCAACAACTGGTATCAGAGCTTTGTTTGAGGGTTTTATGTGTTGACAGATTTACTCACAGAGGGTTTTCTGATTGAGTGGGAGCTACAACAATGGCAGAAGAAAACAAATACAAGGTAGAGAAGTTTGACGACCGAAATTATCAATTATGGAAGATGCAGATTGAGGATTATCTGTATCAAAGAGATTTGTACTTATTGTTGGATGAAAAGTCCAGACCTACGAAGATGAATGATGAAGAATGGAAGATTCTTGATAGAAAGGCTTTGGGATCTATAAGATTGAGCCTGACAGCATCCATGCCTTCCAATATTACAGAAGTGACATCTACGGTAGAGTCAATGAAATCTCTTGCTAATTTATATGAAAAACCTAGTGCTTCAAATAAAGTTTATTTGATGAAGAAACTATTTAGTTCTAAGATGCATGAAGGTGGATCTGCATCTAGTCATTTGAATGATTTCTGATCTATTGTAAATCAGTTAAAATCGGTTGATATTCCATTTGATGATGAAGTGAAAGCACTCTTATTCTTATGTTCTTTGCCTGATAGTTGGGATAACTTGGTAATAGTTGTTAGTAATACAACATCTGCTAATAATATTTTGAATTTTGATGATGTGGTTAGTATAATCTTGAATGAAGAAATTCACAGGAAAAGTACAGAGGAATCATCATCTGGGAATGCTTTGAATGTAGAAAGAAGAGGCAGGCAGAAGGAGAGATCCAAGAGTAAGAATAATGGGAAATCAAAGTCAAGGAATGACAGATCTAAATCCAGAGGTAAGGGAATTACCTGTTGGAATTGTGGAAAGAAAGGACATGCAAAGAAAGATTGTTGGTCAAAGGATAAAGAGAACCAACACCCAGACAAAGGTAAAAATTCAAATAAGGAGGAAAACATTGCAGCAGAGGTAATGCAAGATACTCTTATTCTTTCTTTGGATAATAGAATAGAATCATGGGTTTTAGATTCAGGAGCTTCTTTCCATGCAACCCCTAATAAGGGTTATTTCAGAAATTATGTCCAGGGAAATTTTGGGCATGTTTATTTGGGTGATGATGAACCTTGCAGTATTACTGGTAAAGGGGAAGTTCATCTAAAATACAGAATGGAAATACATGGGTATTGAAAGATGTGAGGCATGTGCCAAGCCTCAAGAGGAATCTTATTTCTGCAGGGAAACTAGGTGAAGCTGGTTGCATGGTTACATTCACAACAGACTCTTGGAAAGTCACCAAGGGTGCCTTTGTTGTGGCAAGAGGCAAGAAGGTAGGAACGTTATATTTATCTACCTGTGTTACTGATTCCTTTTCTGTGTTATCTACTTCAGATTCAGATGCATGCATGTGGCATAATCGGTTGGGCCATATGAGTCAAAAAGGAATGCAGATCTTAAAGGCTAAGGGTAAGTTATCAGATTTGAAAGATTTAGATCTTGATTTCTGTGAGCATTGTGTCTTTGGAAAGAAAAAGAGAGTGAGATTTCTCAAAGTTGGGGCAACTAAGAAGGAGCAGAAATTGGAGCTTGTACACTCAGATGTGTGGGGACCAACCCAGGTAGCTTCTCATGGAGGATCCCAGTATTATGTTACTTTCATTGATGATGCTACAAGAAAGGTATGGGTTTATTGTATTAAACATAAATATGATGTTTTTGAGACTTTTAAAAGATGGAAAGCCCTTGTTGAGAATGAATCAAATTCAAAGTTAAAGTGCCTTAGATCTGACAATGGTGGTGAATATTGTAGCAAGGCTTTCAATGATTATTGTTCAGTGAAATGGAATACGTAGAGAAAGGATGGTTCCAAGAACACCACAAGAGAATGGTGTTGCGAGAAAGAACACCACAAAAAATGAACAATGAACAGGACAATCATGGAACGTGCTAGAAGTATGAGGATACATGTTGGATTGCCCTTGCAGTTTTGGGCAGAAGCAGTTGATACATACAATGGTTTATTTGATTAACTGTGGGCCTTCAAGTTCACTAGATGGAGGAATACCAGAGGAAGCTTGGACCGGAAAAGAGGTAGATCTTTCTTTTCTTAAATTTTTTGGTTCAGAAGCTTTTGTGCATATTGATAAGGAAAATAGAAAAAAGTTGGATGCAAAATCCAAGAGATGCACTTTCATTGGTTATGGATCTGGTGATTTCGGATTCCATTTTTGGGATTTAGAGAATTCTAAAATTATTAGGAGTCGTGACATTGAATGGAATGAAAAGAGAATGTACAGGGATCAAATTTTGGTACCCAAGGATGAACCGGTTGAGAATTTTGTGAATGAAAATGAACTCTCGGATTTAAAAATCATACCTACAGGGTTACACAGTAACCGGTGTCGGTTGACCCCTGACCGACATCGGTCAGTTGAACTGGTATCGGTTACAGAAGAGCCAAACTGACATCGGTTAGCAGAACTGACATCGGTTACAGGTGACCGGTGTCGGTCACTGTCAGAATTGGAAACAAATGTCCAGGAGGTCCAGAATGAGCCTCTGGTACCCCAAACTCCTGTGAGAAGGTCACAAAGGGTAAGTAAACCTCCAGAAATATTTACACCTTCTCTATCTTATTTATTATTGACTGATAATGGTGAACCAGAAAGTTTTGAAGAAGCAATGCAGGATGAGACCCACGTTCAGTGGGAGCATGGCATGGATGAGGAGATGGACTCCTTGGAACAAAACCAGACTTGGGATTTGGTTAAGTTGCCAGCAGGTAAGAGGACATTGCAGAACAAATGGGTTTACATGATCAAGGAAGAAGAGGGTGGACAGAAAAGGTACAAGGCAAGGCTTGTAGTAAAGGGATTTACACAGAAAGTAGGTATTGACTTTGGTGAAATATTTTCTCCTGTTGTTAAAATGACTTCCATACGTACTGTATTGAGTATAGTTGCAGTAGATGATTTGCATTTAGAGAAACTAGATGTGAAGATGACTTTCCTTCATGGTGATTTGGATGAAGAGATTTATATGCAACACCCGCTTAGGTATGAAGTCAAGGGTAAGGAGAAATTAGTGTGCAGGTTGAAAAAGAGCCTATGTGGGCTCAAGCAAGCTCCAAGGAAATAGTACATGAGGTTTGATAGTTTCATGCATGAGCATGGTTACTTGAGATGTGAATCTGACCATTGTGTTTATTTCAAGAAGCTTGAAAATGGGAGCTATATTATTTTGTTACTGTATGTGGATGATATGCTTATTGCAGGATCTAGTATGCAGGACATTGGTGAGCTTAAGGGAAAGCTAGCTCACACATTTTCTATGAAGGATTTAGGAGCTGCAAAAAGAATCCTTGGCATGCAAATACACAGAGACAGGAAGAACAAGAAATTGTATTTGTCTCAGGAGGATTATATCTACAAGGTGTTAGAAAGGTTTAAAATGTAGAATTCAAAACCTGTAAGTACACCTATGGCTGGACACTTCAAATTGAGAAAAGATCAGTGTCCTTCATCACATGAGGAGGTCAAATACATGACATGAGTACCATATGCTTCAGCAGTTGGGAGTCTCATGTATGTTATGGTTTGTACCAGACCAGACATTGCACAGGCAGTGGGAGTTGTGAGTAGATTTATGGCCAATCCAGGTAAAGAGCATTGGAAAGTAGTCCAATGGATACTCAGGTATTTGAGAGGGACATCTAGCATGCAGTTATGCTATGGAGGTTCAGATATTTCTTTATGTGGCTATGTTGATTCAGATATGGCTGGAGATCTGGATGGTAGAAGGAGCACTACTGGATATATTTTCACAGTAGGTGGGATGACAGTTAGCTGGATATCGAGATTGCAGAAGGTTGTGGCTTTGTCTACTACAGAGGCAGAGTATGTTGCAGCTACAGAGGCTAGCAAAGAGATGATATGGATGAGCAGGTTCATGGAAGAGTTGGGAAAGGAGCAAGATGATTGCAAATTGTTCAGTGACAGTCAGAGTGTAATTCATTTGGAAAAGAACTCAGTGTTTCATTCTAGAATGAAACACATTCAGTTGAGGTATCACTTCATATGACAGGTATTGGAGGATGGGCAGCTGAAACTGGAGAAGATTCATACGAGTGAAAACCCTGTGGATATGCTAACGAAGCCATTAGCAAAAGAGAAGTTGGAGCTACACTCCACTTCTGTTGGTCTTCGAGTTTGAGACTTGAAGAGGAAGAAACAAAGCTAAGGAAAGGATCCAAGAATGACGTTGTACAGGTATAGTGCAGTAATTTATCTCCAAGTGGGAGATTGTTGAGTTGTGGAGCTCAATTACTTCAGTTTAGCATGTTATATAAACTTGTTGGAAAACACAGTAACTGACATCGGTTATGAAGGGATCGACATCGGTTATGAAGGGACCGACATTGTTCAATCAAGGAGGAACTGACATCGGTTAGGGATAACTGACGTCGGTTACCTGTGCGTGAGTGTTTTATTTAACTCACGGGAATTAGATCTAATTTTAGTATTAAAGCAGATCTATTGATTGTAATTGCATGGCTAAGTGCCCTAAGTTTGTATAAGGCATATATAATCATAAAATCTAGGGTTTAGAAGAGAGAGTTAATGATTATTGTGAAAATAATTGTGAGAGAGAGAATTCTTGGAGAAGAAGGAGAATCTTGAGAGAAAGAAAGTATTGTACATCTGAGAGGTGTGGAAGATTGTAAATATTCATTGTATATCTTCTGAAAGCTTTGGATAATAGATTGGCTTGTTTCTTGGTGGATGTAGCCCACACTGGGTGAACCACGTTAAATCTGGTGTTGATTTATATCTCTTGTTTTGTATATTTCTTCTGGTAGAATATCCACTTTTATTGCATGTATGCTTAGATCTGATATATTATCTGTACCTGATACAGTGTTTCTCAATGCTCATTTCGTGACCCAAGATGTCTGAGCATCATGTAAAAGGATTTAAATTGTGGTCACCACTGACGGGGACAAAGTGTTCAAAATCCACTTCATCAAATCTTTCCAATGAGTACATAAGTGTGGCTATGTAGTAGAATTTCATCCAAAGATTGTTCTCCATCCTCCAACTTCTTTGAAGTAGACCTCAGTAAGCAACACCTACGGTCATCAAGATGATCATTCAACAGTGTTTCTAAACACTTAGTTCAAGGTATTTGTGCATCATCCGAAGGAGTTTTTTCATGGTGTAAAAATTTTAGAGACGCATAGTTCACCACATTGGGACATTTCATCACATCATTCAGGAAATGAGGCAAAGGCGGCAAGGCATAATCTTCATCAGCATTCATTCTTCCTTCTCTTCTATCATTCTTCCTCCTCTTCTCTACCCCCTTTATAATTTTTCGTTGTGAGTAATCATAATGTTTGTCCTATTCATTAATGTGACTATGGTTCAAAATGTAATAATTCACCCTTAACTAATAAAAGGGGATTTAATTTTCTTTTCTTGGAATGTCAAAATTCACGAGTGGAAAGGACAAGTGAAATGTCATGTGGGGGGGTAGAAAAAGAGTGTTCTCGATGTCTATATAATGTAATTGTATAATCATACTTAAGGGTTTTCAATTTTGTGCACTAAAGAGAGAGATTTTTTGAGCAAGGTGAAAGAGATAACATTCTTCCACTTTCCCTATCTAATTTTCCTCTATCTTCTAAGCATTGTACAGCTTGTGAAGATGTCAATAAAGAAAGGAGTTTCTTCTTTTCATGATGCATGAATGTGTGCAACTTTGTGTACATGGGTTTCTCTCATCATTTATATTCTAAACATGGTTGTTTCTTTCCTATAAGTTGTGAATGTGAAACTTCTAATTAATTTTGGCAAGAATCTGATTTTCTACGTACATAGTTAATTACCCTTACCTAACTTCTCACTCCCTTTCCCCCATCTTTCAAAAAATTCCTCCCTTGTAATTCATTACATGAATTATCATGTGTATAATGGAGTGTGCCTATTGGATCCCCGGCCTCTTGGCCAACAACATATTTCCTTTTTTTCATTCATAATAAAGTGGAGTTGCACCACACAAGCAGAGGGACCTAAAATCCTAGAGCGTTGGCAAGATAACCATCAATTTGTCTACCCAACAAATTTTCTCACCAACACGACCATGTATGATTTTTTTATGTCATATTTGACATGTGTGAGCAATTGGGGAGCTTGAATAATGATGGTTATGGTGTTTGTGGTTTTTAGTCATCTAGGTGATGGGGTTTTGAGTTGTTTTCGAGCTTGCTTGGTGCATTTGGGAATGACCGACCTACATGGGTCTATTTTATGAATGTGTATGAGTTTATTGTTATGTTTTTGAGTTTTTTGGTTGAACTAATGATGAAGGACCAACCTCCCTTATGTTTATGAGAAGAGAAGGATATAAAGTGAATGTTTTAGTTCAAATTTGAACTAGTAGAGTTAGAGGGAAAAGTGTAACCCAAGGGAGAGTGTGTAACAGGTATGAAGGAAAAATTTCATATCTGAGGAAGTGTGTGAAAGGTTGAAGAATGTTAGAGAGCATGTGTGCAAGAGGTTGAGATCAAATCAGGTCATTTTTGTCAAAGTTTGAGCGATTTGGAAGGAGGTGTGTTTGAAGAGGCTTTGAAGAAGGAATATGGAGTTGAATCTTGTGATCACCATCAACTAAGTTGTTGCAGCAAATATACAGTGATCTTATTATCAAATATTTTGTAATGAGTCATATTAATGCAAGTCTCTTGTTATGAGTAATATCAACAAGGGTTTAGGGGTTGGTGCTCCTTGTGGGGTTGGTGCCTCACTAAAGAAATCTCTTGTGATGTGTTATTCACTTGAGTCTTTATTGTGAGTAATAAGGATGACAATGAAGTATGGAAACTATTTTTTGATGGTTCAAGAAGAAAATAAGGTGCTAGAGGGGGTGCAATGTTGGTTTCACCACAGAACATCAAGTATTATTCAGATTTCAGATTTCAGTTTCCTTGTTCAAACAACACAACTGAATATGAGGCTTTGATTCATGGACTTCATTGGGCCAAGAAAAGAGGCATAAAGAACTTGTAAGTGTTCAGGGATAGTGAGCTAATCATCAATCAAGTCAGGGGACAACATGCTGCAAAAAATGACCTACTCAAGAGCTACAAAAATAGGGTATGGGACCTAATTGAGGACTTTGAAGCATTCAACATTGAGTCCATACCCAGGAAGAAGAATGAAGCTGCAGATAGACTTGCAGCCATTGGGGAAACATTTGATGTAGTTGATAGTATCAAAAGAGATAAAACACAACCACATATCCATGTGATTGTAAGGCCAGAAGTTCCAGACAACAACACAAGCTGGCAGGTGTTTGAAAATGACCAACAGATCGTTAATTTCTTGCAAGAAGAGGTTGAATTCTTAGCTAGGAACCAGGATAAATTGGAGCAACAGTATGGGGATCATGTAGTGCAGCTGCAGAAAAACAAGCTTCCCAAAGGCTTGGTGATGTTGGAGTCCATCTTCAATCCTAATGATCAATTTCGTAAGGAGAAAGCCAACATACAAGTCAAAGGAGAGGATTCATAACCAATTTCGGTAGGAGAAGGTAAAACACTCCAAATTGGAAAAGTAAGCACTGAGCAGGAGAGATATGATTTCATATAACTTTTCCAAGAGTTTCTAGATGTCTTCACTTGGAGCTATGAGGACTTGAGAGGATTCAATCCAAAGTTGGCACAACATACAATAGAACTGGATCCAGATGCTAAGCCCATCAGGCAAAAGCAAAGACCAGTTAACCCACACATTGAGCCTCTAATGAAGAAAGAGCTAAACAAGATGATAGAGGCAAGTATTATATTTCCAATCAAGCACTCAAGTTGGGTTGCAAACTTGGTGCTGGTCAGGAAGAAGAATGGAGAAATTAGGTTGTGCGTAGACTTTCGAGACCTAAACAAAGCATCTCTCAAAGACCACTACCCACTCCCTTCAATGGAGCAGATCCTACATGTGGTAGATGACTCAGAAATATTTTCTCTCCTAGATGGCTACTCGGGGTATAATCAGATAATGGTGAAAGAAGATGATCAGTTCAAAATGGATTTCACCACTAAGTGGGGCACCTATGCCTACAAGAAGATGCCATTTGGACTATCAAATGCTAGAGCCACTTTCCAAAGGGAAATGGATATGGCATTCAAGGGGTTGATCAACAAAATAGTGCTAGTGTATCTTGACGATATCACTGTGTTCTCTAAAAATGCAGCAGATCACCTCTTTCATCTAAGACATGTCTTTCAGAGGTGTAGGAGATTTGGGGTATCATTGAATCCCAAAAAATGCATATTCCTGGCTCACATGAAGGCAAGCTCCTAGGCCATATTGTGTCAAAGGAAGGATTGATGATTAACCTAGAAAGAGTTGAAGCAATTCAAGCATTGCCCTTGCCAAGTCATAAGAAGGCTCTTCAAAGCTTCTTAGGGAGGATCAATTTTGTTCGTAGGTTTGTACCGAACTTTTCCGCTCTTGTGAAGCCAATAACATAGATGTTGAAGAAGAGCATAGCATTTAAGTGGATAGATGAGGGAAAAAAAAGTTTTGAGGCTATCAAAGAGGCTATATCTCAAGCCCCAACTCTCATCAATCTGGACTTCTCCAAGGATTTCATGCTCTATGCCTTCGGTGGTGGGGACACGATTTCTGCAATCCTAGTACAACAAAATAAAGAAGGATCTGAACAGATGGTTGCCTTCTTTAGTCAAAGTTTGGAGGACTATGAAGTGAGGTACTCCTTCATCGAGAAGCATGTCCTCACAGTAATAAGGAGTTTAAAGAAGTTCAAACACCTAGTCTCAAACAACAAGATCCAACTGCTAGTTTCCCATGCAGGAGTCAAGGACTTCATTCTAAATAAGGATTTGAATGAGAAATGTGCAGGATGGATCACTCATGTCATGGAATATGACATTGAAATTAAAGTCACTAAGTTGGTCCATGGAAAAGGATTATGTGAACAACTAGCCTTAAGTCAACAGGATGAAGCAAGAGATGGAAAAGAAGTTGTCTTGGTACTACAGGATGATCAAGAGCAAGCCAATGATAATGTGTCTATTCCTTGTTGGACTCAAAATATGATACATTTCCTACAAACAGGCCTATGCCCTCCAGAAATGAGCAAATAAAAGAGGAGATACTTCAGATTACAAGCCATTCCATATGTGCTTGTTGATGGTGTTTTGTTCAAGAAAGACATCAATGGAGTTCTATTGAGGTGCATTGGAACATGGTCAAATTGAGAAGGTGTTACAGGAATTTCACAATGGAGAGGTCAGAGGTCATTTTTCTCCATGGGTAACAACTCTCAAAATAATGAAGGTGGGGTACTATTGGCCCACAGTATTCAGTGACTGCTATACTTGGATCAAAAAGTGTAAAAAATGTGTGTTCTTCACAGGAAAGGAAAGGTTAGCAGCACTTCCATTGCACCCAATTTCAGTTGACCAACCATTCATGCAATGGGGATTGGACTTCATCGGGGTCATCAATCCAAATTCAAGCCAAGGTCACAAGTGGATTCTCACAGCAACAGACTATTTCACCAAGTGGACCGAGGCGGTAGCACTCAAAGAAGCAAACGAGTCTAGCATACTAGACTTCTATGAAGGAATAGTGACAAGGTTCGGTGTACTACCAACCACTATCATTTCAGAAAATGTATTGGCATTCCTAGGTTCCAAGATCATAGAATGGGCAGTTAGGAATGGAATCTATTTGAGCACCTCTTCTAACTATTACCCCTAGGGTATGGACAAGCAGAGTCCACAAACAAGAACTTGTTGAATCATCAGGAGGACTCTGGATGAAAATCAAAGAACATGGCATACCAAGCTCAAAGCAGCCTTGTGGGCTGACACGATAACACCAAAGAGGGAAACAAGTAGCTCTCTACACAAGTCGGTCTATGGCAAGGAAGCAGTGTTACATATATCATTACAGCTACCCGCATTGGAGTTCATGAGGCAGTTGGAGTTGTCTAATTTGAACCAATGGAGGCTAGGTATGCAGAGCTGATGGAATCGGAAGAAATAAAAGAACATGCAGTGCAGATGATGGAGAAATATCAGGCCTTAGTCAAAAGATGGTTTGATAAGAAAGCAAGAGCAAGGACCTTTCAGGAAGGGGACTTAGTTCTAAAGTGGGATGCAGATCAGGAAAAACTAGGTAGGCATTCCAAGTTTGATGCCATTTGGAGTGGCCCCTACATGGTCACTGGATGTAAAAGTAGCAATGCCTTCCAATTGTCTACTTTGGATGGAGAGGAACTTCTGATTCTGGTGAATGGGATCTATCTTAAACATTGCTACTGAAAAGGAAAGGTTTCACCCTTGTAAATATTAGCCTAGGATTTTAATTCCTCTAAGTGTGTATGCACATTGTCTTGTTGTAGTTTAGGTTTCAATTTCCCTAAGTGCCTTCGGTGTAGGTTTTATTGCTCCCAGGTTGTATCATTATGCAGTTCAGTGTGCCTCCTAGGTGAATGTTGTAATAGGGAAGAAGTTCATACTTGTATGGAAAAGTTGCTAATTTCAAAGGAAAACAAATGCAGAGCAACTAAAATTAGGTTTTGGGATAGTCCATTTCAAGGAACATGCAAAAAATGTAGGTCAAGACAATTTTCTACTCTCACAAATTTTAACTTTAAGATTCTCTTATAAAAATTGAGAGTGCAGGCAACGGAGCAAATTTAGGATCAGCAGGTTGCAAGCAGTCGGGAGCAAGTTTCAAGTACAAGATCAATATCAGGCTATCATTTATAACTCCATGCCCAATGGATACTTCAAGGCAACTGATCTTTCACCTAGCAGGCAGGTGATCCCACGAGTCGCCAAATTGTTATCCAATTTTTCCCCTTAGGAAAAATTGGACAAACATGACTTACATAGAGAGAAAATGGAGGGATCGATTTGGCCATGGGAGCTCACATTTTGGGCTTGAGACCGAGCAAGTTGCAGTGACGTGGAAGTATTCAGGATTCAGATGGGAAAAATTTTGAGGAAATGGATTCAAAAGGTCCGAAGGACATCAAAGTCTGAATTCTGAAATTTGGAGGTAGGGACATTCGGAGTTAGGTTTTAGGGGAAAGGGGGTCGAGTGATGAAAGAAGCCATGTGAGAAAAAGAAGTCTTAAACCTGAAGTCTGAAATTTGGACTTTGGGCTTTTAGGATTTCAGAGGTTTCATGTTCTAGATGAACAGTGCCTGAAACCCGTAAGAAAAGAAAACCCTCGAAACCTGAAGTCCTGAAATCCTGAAACCCCAAAACCAGGGTTGAAAACCCTGAAACCTGACCCTCGAAAATCCCAAACCCCCAAAAAGAAAAAGGTCTGAAACTTGAAGTCTGAATTTTGGACTTCGGGGTTTTAGAATTTTGGAAATTCCGAGGGCTAAAAATGAACAGTGTCAAAAGCCAAAAAGCAAAAGGTCTGAAACCTGAAGTCTGAATTTCAGGCTTTGGGATTTCAGAGTTTTGGAACATTTGGGGCTTGAGGTAGATGAACAGTGTCATGACAATATGAGGTCGGAGTCTGAAGTCTGAATTTCAGACTTTAAGGTTTTGGCATTTTGGAACTTTCGAACCGTCTTAGTGATGAACAGTAACATCAACCTCGAAATCAAAATCCCGAAGCTCTGAATCCCGAAAGTCTGAAATTTCATATTTCAGAGGTTGTGATGCATTTCGGAGTCTGAAAAGAGAAGATCAACCACTCGCATTTATTGCAGTATGACACCCTCATCTTCAGATGGCCATAACTTTTGACTGGGAGCTCGGATTTGCACAAAATTGGACTTTTTGGAAAGCTCTCAGTGTCCTCTACACAACTATGACTAGTTTTATTAATTTTAGTAAGTTTAAGTATTTCAAAATGAGGAAATATAGTCCGTCATTTTAGAGGAATGTTTCCATATTTCTCACCTACCAAAATGATGAAGGTATGGGCTTCCTTTCTTCTCCAACAAGGAAAAGTACATGGAGGTATGGGTTTTGCAGTGGCACCCATCATTGTTGTAGGTGATTTTAATGCATTTTTGGGTGGTTGAAGCAAGATTTTGAATTCCTTCTCTCTCCCTTCTCTCATTCTTCCTATATATTGTAAGGAGGGGCTCATTTCAAAAGGTTGGATAATCTTTCTTTGCACCCTCCTTCCTTCTCTTGTCTGTAAGTGCATTTGTGCAGTTCAAACCTCCCATTCAAGCTGTAATGCAATTTTTGCCTCTTGGCCATTGTAATGCACTGTATCAAATCTGTGGAGCAATAATATAAGTCTGTGGATGAATTTCAACCCTCTCTTGTGTTCATTGCATCTTTCTGATCTCTCATTACAACTTTGGTTAACTGTGCATGTTAGGTTGTGTTACATGTTTTGGTGTTTTGTGTTTAATGGTGAATGAATTTAGTGTTACAAGGTTGATCTGTGTTGATGCTCATCCTCTTCAATCTTGTTCAATTTCATCTCCATGCAAGGTAAGTTATTCAACATTCCTCTTGGTGCATCACCTCCATGTAGTTTAGGTTTAATTTCTTGCAATCTTTTTAACCTTGTCTCCTTGGCAAGTTAGAGTAGATTTTAGGATAGATCCTCTACAATTTGAGTGTGTGTATCAGAATAGAGGAATAGGAACCGGCCTTCATCCAGAGAGCTTTCCCGATTGCAAAGTCCCACACTTTGGGAAAAGCTCCATGTTATGCAATCACACTGACAGTTTCAATCTATCGAGTTGCAAACAATCAGGGAAGGATGAGTACTCACATCATGTCCCTAGGGTTATATATTTGGAAATATGTGGAGGATGGTTATATTATTCTTGCTACTCCTCCAACAAGCAATGCAGACAAGAAGTTGTGTAGTGATAATTCAAAGGCTATGAAGGTTATCATGTATTGTCTAGGTGAATCTGAGCTTGTGAAGTTGATGCATTGCAAATCAACAAAATCAATGTGGGAGAAGCTTCAGGTCTTATATGAAGGAGATTCCAAGGTAAGGATAGCTAAACTTCAGACTTTCAGAAATTAGTTTGAAGGGTTGAGAATGAGTGATGATGAGCCTATTTTTGCATACTTGCATAGGGTTTAAAAGGTTGTCAACACCATGAAATTTCTTGGTGAAGAAGTAAAATAATATTTTTTAGTTCAAAAGGTTTTGAGATCTCTTACACATAGGTTTGATTCCAAAGTGTCTACTATTGAAGAGGCCAAAGATTTGACTCTTTTGAAGATGGATGATTGTTGTTGCATGAATACCAAGGGACTTTGACTTCCAATGTGAGATGAGGATTGTTGATTCCAAACCAGCTAAGAAAGATATTGCTTTTAAATCTTAAATGAATACCAAGGGAAAGAAGACTAGGGAGGTTGATGACGTTTCTGAATTTGAAGAAGAAGAACTCTTTGCAATGCTTGCTAGGATATTGAAGGTTGGATCTAGAAAATATAAAGGTAGGCTTCCTTATAAATGTTTCATTTGTGGTAAAGTAGGTCATTTTGCTATTGATTTTCCTCATAAGCACAAGGAGGAAGATCATGATGAGCATGAACCTAATGAAGATCGTGGCAAGCAATATCACAAGTATAGTAAACGAAAGAAGAACTTTAAAAAAATATATACAAAAGAAGAGGCTTTCTTATCTGATACAAGTAGTGGTGTTTCATATTATGAGTTTGAATCTGATCATGAAGATATAGGAGATGAGGTCTTGTTTATGACCAAAGATGTTACAAACTCTATGAGTAATGGTCCTATCATTTTTGGTGACTCCATACATTCTGAATATGAAGAAGAAGATGATGTTGAAGCTGAACTAGAGTGTATCCAATATGAGTTAAGCATGTTGAAAAGAACAACAAGAAGTTGAGGTATCAACTCAGATGATATGGAGATAAGATCCATGATCTAGAAGAGAAACATTGGTCTGAAACAAGTAAGCTAAATGAGACAATCAAATTGCCAGAAGAAAATGTATAGTTTCTAGTCACAAGCTTGCAAGACAAAGAGAGTAGGTGCACAAAATTTGAAGAGGATATAGAGTTTCTAAGGGCAGAGTTGTTAGAGTCTGATAAGAAGGAAAAATATTTTTAGAAATTTGAGAGAAACACCAAGGATCTTGATGATATTCTTAGAAAACAGAGATCTGCAGGTGATAGAGAAGGTTTAGGATTCAATGATAACTCCAAGGGGAAATAAGTGATGTAGGAAGATAAGTTTTCAAGCAAAGAAGTTGAAGAATCCAGCCTCAAGAAAGGAAAGAAGGATACTTTCACCAAAGACAATGTGAAGACAAAGTCCATAAGGAAGCCTAATGTTTTAAGGTATGAAAGATCATTTAATGGCTATTGTTTCACATGTAATGGTTTTGGGCATATATCTAAGGAGTGTAAGGAGGTTTTCTATAGATAATCATCCTTGGAGGGACAATAGGAGTGAGAAACCTAAGAATGTGGTGTGCTACGATTGCCATGAGAGAGGACATGTTGCAAGATATTGTTTGTATGATCCACCTAGTCAAGTTGAAGGCTACAAAGGAAAGAGTTCAATTGTATGTTTCAGTTGTAATGAAGTTGGTCATGTTGCTAGAGAATTTCATCATGGTTACTCAAAGGAATTCAAGAGATCTCAAGGTCCTAGGATGCAAGAAAGGATATTTCAGGGTTCTATAATGCATGACAATAGACAAGGAAGAATATGGGAGGTAAAAAGGAGTAATATTGTTCCACCTAAAACAGATATGGATGTAAAACAAGGTGTTTCTCATAATGTTGATCAAAAACAAGATGGAAAAAGTGAGGTGCATGTATCTAAGGGTGTTTGGGACCTCTTTAGGTCATTCTTCTAGATTGATCATGAAGTCCTTGTCTCTACTAGGCTTCTTAGAGACATGCTCATCCATATGAAGCATTGAGAAGAGGGGGAGTTGACTGATTTAAGATGTGTTACTGTAGGATGTGTTTTTATGGTGTTAATGTATGTCTTGCAATTCCATGTTGTTGTAAGTAGTTTTCCAAGCAATGAATGGGTGTGTGTTTATTGTCGAGGATTTTTTCAAAGGTCTACATTCATTTCTTCAAGTATGTGTTGCCACTGTTGATGTCCATTAAGTCTTGTTTTTAATATTCAAGGTATGAGTCATGATTTGTGTGTGTGTAATGATTGCATAATGGGTTTGATTTGAATAAGAGATTGTAAAAATTCTTTGAAGTCATACATCATTGGTTGTCAAGATATGTCTCAGAATTGTAAAGAGAATGGTACTTATCTTTGTGACTCGGTCTAAGTATAAATTCGTGTTGGTCTATAAAAGAGGTTTATCTTACCCCATCTTGTGGAATTATTATTGTATGTCCAAGTTATATCAGAAGGTTTGTCTATGTGGTCTTTGGTTTAACATGTCAAGGGAAAGTTATGTGTTATGTCTGTGTAGTCCACGTAAGTTAAGATCAAAGTCTGGGCATGAAGTTTTGTTAGGTCTGTCGTGTTGTCTAGTTGTGAAAGCACATGTGGTGTATCCTTGAGGTTGAGGTCTTAGTTACAAGTCCTAAGAATTTTATGTGGTCAACCGTATATTTAAGAAATATTTGCAAAGGTGAACTGAGACAGGGGGATCCACTCTTGGTCTCCTACTAGAGGTTTTAGATGCATGCTACAGGTATAAAGAGGTATGTCAAAGCAGGAAGAGTTGGTTGTGACCTATATCAGATTGAGACTAATGTGAATAAGAGTTCAAGTTTACATAATGGAAAACTCATCCAAAAACCAATCCAATTACAACCTAGATACAACTACAGGTATGTAAAAATATTCTGAGGTAGGGGGAGCTTGGTTATGCTCTCAATAAGGTAAGTAAGATGATTTTATAAGTGAATATGATGGTTAGAAAATGATGACTTAAGAATGGTTGAAGAATAAAGTATGGCGGATATAATAACGATTTCAGAGACTATGATGAGAGGCTACATATCTGTGTGTGAAGGTTGACATGCTACAGATTATATCAGGTCTGTGAAGGAAAGAAAATGGTCTATTATAGCTTCTAGAAGGTCTCTAAGGTTGGGGGAGCTTGTATTAGCTTTAAATCAGATGTGCAAGATGCTAGAAGTGCTTATAAGGCAAAATCATTCATGTTTGCAAGTGTGTTGATAAGAATAGAAAGTGAAGTGTTCAAGAAGGCTATGATAGCAAGGTAAGAAGGTTGAAAATATTGAAAAGTTGTTTCAAGGCAGTAATGATGTGCTTGACCCAGTTTCCATGACATGTATGCAAGGTAAGTGTTTTGATGTTTGGGTTTTTAATTAGATATGGATGGAATAAACCAAAGGGGAGTCATAAGACAGATATTTAAGTGATGAATGATCTTCCATGACGTGAAAAATATTGTCTTTCTACGTATGAAAGTGAGCTTCAGGGCTTCTGATTCTAATTTTTTCTTATGAAGTGATAATGCAAAGTACAAGTCTATATAAGACTATTTTCAGTTGAGACAAGGAAAGAAGATGTCAAGATGATGTTTCAAGCTTAGAATCAGATTTGTTGGCATGAATATGAGTGATATGCTTCTGCCTAGGTATGCTACAGTGATCAAATGCTTTGAAAGAGGTCAAAAAAGAGAGTACAACATTATAATGGTATTTTATGACAAAGATGAAGACAAAATTGGAGGAAATTAGCTGAGGGGGAGCCTTATGGATGATCGTATCAGGTCTATGAATCCTTTTACTACTTTAGAAGACAAGAAAAGACAAAATGCAGTCCAAGGGGGAGTCACTTGTGCAAGTAAGTTTGGTTTTGTGCTTTGTTTCCATTGTGTCACACCAATCCGGCACTATGATAATTCTTCACCGGGAACTCCTCGTGCTATGATTATTTACTAATGCACAGCCTTTAGTTTGGTGGATGTAATCTGGAAACAAAACAACAACATAACACAAGAATACCATCGACTATGATAAGACAGAATGATGACAAATCTGAAATATCAAAGTAAATAATAATATTAACATGAAATTGTTACAATCTCACCCATGAGGTACTTCAACAAGACTATGGGAGAAACTTTACAATTACACCTCTTGATGGCTTCTTCAACACACCTTTAACTGATGGCTTCCTTCGCACACTTCCTACAATATTTCTCACTACTTCTTTCTATGCTAAATGAGGGGGGTAGCCTCTCTATTTATAGAACTTACAGGCTTATCCATCTTATCTCTAAGATAGGATAAGAAATCCACTCTGACGAATCATATTCCATACCTTAACTCTTATCTGTACATGTAAGCTTATCTCTTAAGATAAGATAAACCTTATCATTTTACATGGGTTCCACATTTTTAGAATTTTTACAAATAAAATACACAAAATATTTATGACCTCACTCCTTGTCCTTATTACTAATATAATATTTCTAATTCCTAATCATGTAGACCCTACTTCTCTAATTACCCAAACTTTGACATTTTAACATTACCGGACCACTTACGACAAATATTTACTTTTTACAACATTCCTATTGTACTTTGACTGTTACCGTACTCCACATTATTTGCGGCGTCGTACTGGCAGCGCCGTTATCTTCTATCGGACGCTACTACTAATTACACTTAACAACATTCTATTCCTAATACATACATTAATGAAATAGAAATTATGGAGGAAAATTTTAGTGTCGACATCTTCCCCCTTCCTAGCTTCTACTCCGTCCTCGGAGTAGACTCTTCTGGTGCGTGGAAAATCTTCAACTTGTCGTGGTTGACCCATTTCGTAATGGGAGTGCCATCCAATTCCTCCAGTCGGTACGTACCATTTTCATGCACAGCTACTATTTTGTAGGGCCCCATCCATTTTGGAAGAAATTTCCTCTGTCTTCTTTTTTTGTATCTGGAATCATATACTAGAACCAAGTCATTCACCTGAAATGGAGACCAAAGGATCTTTTGATCAAAGTATTCCTTCTGCTTCATTTTCTTCTTATGGCTTGTATCCTTTGCTATTTCCCTCATTTCCTCTAGCAAATGAAGATGTACCAACCTTTCTTTTACTGAATCACTTTCATCCATCCTTTCATTTTTCATAACTCTCACAGTAGGAATATCAAACTCAATAGGAAGAACTGGATCAATGCCATAGGCCAACTGAAATGGAGAGTATCCTGTTGCTGACTTTGATGTTGCCCTATATGCCCACAATGCTGCATGAATCCTCTTATCCCATTTATGTACCTGCAAGGCTGCATCTTTTGCTAGAATTTGACACAACACAAAATTTGTTCGTTCCACCTGTCCATTTGTGCTTGGTTTGTATGTTGTTGCCTTCCTATGCTTAATAGAAAACTTATTGACTAGGGCTTCTACCACCTCATTAATGAAGTGGCTTCCTTGATCTGTTACAATTTCTAATGGACAACCAAATCTGGTGACAATGCGTTCATATATGAACCTTGCCACTTCATCCATGGAAGCTGTTTTCAATGGCCTAGCTTCAACCCACTTGGTTAAATAATCTGTGGCAACTACAATATACTTATTTTGACGTGATGTAGTTGGAAGTGGACCTACAATGTCTATTCCCCACTTTTCAAAGGGACCAAGTGGAAGAATAGGACATAATGGAGCTGATGAAGTCTTACGGTTACCATGTGTTTGACAAATATCACATGTCTTACAATAATTATAACAATCTTTAAAAAGAGTGGGCCAGTGATAACCTGCATCCAAGATCCTTCTTGCTGTAAGTTGTCCAGAGAAGTGCCCTCCACATGTACCATTGTGGAATTCTTCTAGCAGCTCCTTTCCTTGATCACGTCCAACTGCCCTCTTGTACTGTCCATCAGGTCCTATTCGAAATAATGCTCCATGCAGAATAGAATATGGACGACTGGCTTGAGTAATCTTTCTCTTAGTCTTTGCATTGGCACCATCAGGAAACTTGAATTCATTCAGATAATTCCAAATATCTATGTATTCACTAGGGATTGTGTCAAGGGAGAACAATGCTGCATCGGGAAAATCATCATCATCACAAGATGATCCTAAACCATCATAGGCTCGAGAGAGTGCATCTGCATTGACATGCTTCTTTCCTGGCCTATCTATAATATCAAATTCAAATTCTTGTAGCAAAATTATCCATCTTGCTATCCTCCCTGATGGGTTAGGCTTATTGACAATATATTTCAGAGCCTGATGATCTGTTACAACTATAAATTTCTGCCCTAGCAAGTAATTTCTAAACTTCTTTACAGCAAAAATGATAGCCAGAGCCTCTTTTTCAGTTACAGTATAGTTTACCTCAGCACTGCTCATTTGTCTGCTCCCAAAGTAAATTGGATGTTCATTCCCATTTTCATCCTTTTGGCTCAAAGTACTTCCTAGTGCTGCATCTGAGGCATCAGTGTACACAATGAATGGCTTGCTCCATTCTGGATTCTTCAAAACAGGTGAAGACACCAGGGCTTCCTTCAGTTGTTCAAAAGCTTCATGTGCCTTATTTCCTGGTTCATAAGTAACATCCTTCTTCAAGAACTGGGTTAGTGGCTGTGCAATCTTTGAGAAATTCTTGATGAACCTTCTATAGTAACCCACATGGCCTAAAAATGATCTCAACTTACTTCTATTCATAGGAAATGGTAAATCTTTGATTTTTGAAACTTTATCAGGATCAGTACCAATACCATCTCTGGATACAACATGCCCTAACAAAACGCCTTTAGAACATCCAAAGACACACTTTGTAGGGTTTAGTGAGGCTTGTGCTTCATCTAACCTTTGAAATGCTGTCTCCATCTGGTGCAGGTGGTCCAACTTGCTCCCATAGATGCAAAAATCATCCAGAAATACTCTGATGAAGGTCCCAATGTAGGGTTCGAACACCCTATTCATCAAACGCTGGAATGTTGCTGGAGCATTACACAACCCAAAAGGCATAACTCTATAAGCAAACGTTCCCCAAGGAGTGGTGAACGTGGTCTTCAGCTGATCTTTCTCTGCTATACGAACTTGGTTGTAGCCGCTATATCCATCAGCAAAACTATAGCACTCCTGGCCAGCTACTTCATCCAAGATCTGATCTGAAAATGGAAGAGGGTAATGATCCTTCTTTGTTGCCTTATTGAGCTTCCTGTAATCAACACAAATGCGTAGCTTCCCATTCTTTTTTATTGAGATCACAATGGGAGAAACCCATTCTGAATTCTCCACAGCAAATATGAATCCTGCATCAAGCAACTTATCTATTTCTTCTTTTACAGTCTTGGAAAAATTAGGATTCATTCTATATGGCATTTGCTTTATGGGCTTAGCACCATCTACCAGCTCAATACAATGTTCTACCCAACTTACTTGACGGAGTTCCTTGTAATCAAAAGTGAATAGGTGTATGTACCTTCGAAAGAGCTGGAGGTAGGATTCCTTCTCACTCTCCATCACAGCATCACCAATCTTTATTTGTTGGAGACGATCATCAACTTCTTCTTCAGATAATTTTATGGGGTCATGAGTTGGTGTGACTGGCAGGATATCCATGACTGAAACATCCACCTCACTTTCTTCATCTTCAGTGTCCACTTCACTGGTACTAGAGTAATCAGAGGATGTCCAATCATCAGTTTCATCACTTGAATCCACAGGTTCTGCTTTATGATGCCGAGGGATCACATTTATCTTCACCCTCTCTCTACCACGTCCAAGTGTCATGAAACCTTCATTCCAGTAGTTTCTTGCATGAACTCTCCTTAGCCATGGTCTTCCCAGCAGCATTGGGTATGTAACAGTACCATTTTTCATCACCTGAAAGTCTACCACACATACAACACCCATAACAGATATTGCCACATTTGAAACTACACCTTCTGGTTTAGTTTTTCCCTTATTTAATGACCTTAACATAAGTGTTGAAGGGCGATCAATTTTTAAACCCAACATATTCATTACAGACTCGGTCATTACATTAACTGCAGCACCTCCATCAACTAAGACATCATGAATTGAAATACCATTACATAATACCTCAGCTTGTGGAGCATAGGGATCTGCCTCTGCCTCCAAAACAGGGACCTCAACCTCCTTTCTTCTTCGAGCATTGAGTCCACCTCGCAACTCCCGCCTCTTCTCAGAAGACATAGCCAAGAGTTGACCATATGTAATATTTGCAGGCCTTTTGGACAGATCTTCCAAGATGGAGTATGGTCCTTGCCCCTGTGAAATCAGAAAATCCTGCACACCCAACTTTCTTCTCCTATGTTTCTTACTAGTTTCTCCTTTCATCTTCTTAGGATCAGTTCCATCTTGATTATCTTTTTCTTTCTTTCTTTTTGTTACAAACACATCTACTTCATTATTTCTGCTCTTATCTACTACATCAAAAGAATTCACAGGTGCTTTTCCTTTATCATTATCTTTTGTACCAGATGTAGAAGCTCTATCTGGACAATTATACTTATAATGACCCTTTTTATAACAACCATAACAAACAACTTCAGAAATATTTCTTTTTGGACCTCTATCTCCTCCCTGAGAACTAAATTCCTTTCCTTGAAGAAGATTAATAGTTAACTGACCCATCTTTTTGAGCAGATCTTCATACTCAGTAGATGTACTAGGAGAAATATTTGTGCTCACCAGGAGTGGTTGTGGATTCTGGACCAAAGGTGCTGGTGTAGGCTCTACTTTAGCAACAATTTCTTTGGGCTCCTCTTCCATGCTTTCTTCTTGCCTTCTTGCAATCTCCTTTGCTTGTTCAATGGTAGCTGGGCGGTCATACTTCACTCGTTGTCTGATCTCTGGCTTCATCCCAAGAATGAAGTGCTTACATAGGAGATTATCCACGCCATTCATCAACCCATCCGCTAATCCTTCCTTCCGGATCTGGGCATCGAGCTTCCTCCTTAGCTCTAGAACACGAGCATGATAATCCCTTATCTTCTCCTTCTCTCCTTGGGTTAGCTTTGTGATATCGATCATGAGATCTGCATATCTCTGTTGTTCACCAAATTCTTCAAGAAAACTTTCAGTTAATAAATCCCATGAATTTTTCACATTATCACCTAGTGTTTCAAACCACCTAAGTGCTGAACCATCCAAAAAGGTAGGAAAAAATTCAGTCCATTGTTCCCTTCTTATGAGGCCATTACAAATACAAGATCGTTTAAACTCTTGAATGAAAGAAGAAGCATCTTCATTAGATTGAGCTGAAAAAACAGGAATCTTTCCCATTTTCAAAAGTAACCACCGTGAAATACCAACCCACAAGTACAATCAACAAGACTTATGTGCACAAATAATTGGAATCACTATAATAGAAAGTGACTTTACACCTTTCTACAGTAAAATAGAAATGACCACGGTAACTATGGTAAAACTTGACTTACTGCGGTAAAAACTGACTTTACTGTGGTAAACACTATTCACGGTAAAAAGTGAAATTACTGCGGTAAATACTATTCACGGTAAAAAGTGAAGTTACTGCGGTAAATATTATTCACGGTAAAAAGTGACTTTACTGTGATAAATACTATTCCAGCAAAAATGACTTTGTCATGGTAACTACTATTCACGGTAAAATGAGTTTACCATGGTAACTACTATGCACAGTAAAAACAAGGTTACCCTCTAATTGATTTTTGACTAAGTGGGAATATCTCTCCAGAAAATCCACCAACGAGGAATGGTCCCGGCAACGGAACCAAAATGTCATCACCAATCCGGCACTATGATAATTCTTCACCGGGAACTCCTCGTGCTATGATTATTTACTAATGCACAGCCTTTAGTTTGGTGGATGTAATCTGGAAACAAAACAACAACATAACACAAGAATACCATCGACTATGATAAGACAGAATGATGACAAATCTGAAATATCAAAGTAAATAATAATATTAACATGAAATTGTTACAATCTCACCCATGAGGTACTTCAACAAGACTATGGGAGAAACTTTACAATTACACCTCTTGATGGCTTCTTCAACACACCTTTAACTGATGGCTTCCTTCGCACACTTCCTACAATATTTCTCACTACTTCTTTCTATGCTAAATGAGGGGGGTAGCCTCTCTATTTATAGAACTTACAGGCTTATCCATCTTATCTCTAAGATAGGATAAGAAATCCACTCTGACGAATCATATTCCATACCTTAACTCTTATCTGTACATGTAAGCTTATCTCTTAAGATAAGATAAACCTTATCATTTTACATGGGTTCCACATTTTTAGAATTTTTACAAATAAAATACACAAAATATTTATGACCTCACTCCTTGTCCTTATTACTAATATAATATTTCTAATTCCTAATCATGTAGACCCTACTTCTCTAATTACCCAAACTTTGACATTTTAACATTACCGGACCACTTACGACAAATATTTACTTTTTACAACATTCCTATTGTACTTTGACTGTTACCGTACTCCACATTATTTGCGGCGTCGTACTGGCAGCGCCGTTATCTTCTATCGGACGCTACTACTAATTACACTTAACAACATTCTATTCCTAATACATACATTAATGAAATAGAAATTATGGAGGAAAATTTTAGTGTCGACGGAAAAAGGGAAAGTGTCCTCATAAACCTATGGTGACATGGTCAGTTCCATGAGGTGACTTTACAGTTGCAACAAGTTCTACAAGGTGGATTGGTAGTGATCCATCTTTGGTGAAGTCCTATGGTGTTCTGGACCAATGTTTCAGTTTGCATGGTCATATTCTTTGAGTCATCCTAAGTTGATTAGAGAAGTTTTCATTATGTTTATTCATGGTTATGGAAGGTGTGTCATGTGGTCTATGAGTGCTTGCATTATTGATACAAGGAAGTATGATTTTCAAGGGAGTTTTGGAAATTTGATTATGATCTTTCTTGGGAGTATGAAAATTTAGCTTCCAAAGATAGCTGTTGCTTCGAAGTTGGACTAAATGCTTGAATTTTTTATAATTTATTATAACATGTGGTGAAGTTCAATCATATGTAGAGTGAAGTGGAGAAGTGCAGGTACAGGTTTGAGCATGGTTTTTCAATGATCCATAAGACCTAGTTTATCTAGGGATGCTTGAAGGCTAAATGGAGCATGAGAGTGAGATATAGAAGTATATGATCTTATGGAAGCATAAATAATAGTGTGAGACATATTGTCTCAGGTGTGTTGGGTCCTTTTGGAGTCCTTGGAATCTGATTTATGATGTTTGTAACTATTTGGTCATGGTGCACACTAAGGTCTAATCCTAGTGCTTGGTGGCCTAATTAGGCATGATAGACACTTACATGGTATGTGTGAGATCTTGAAATAACTCATTAAGACATTTCATGTTTTTTTCATCATGTAAAGATAGTTTTTAGCAATAGGTTTCATGATGAATTTCAGTGCTTTCAATCTTTCATAGCCTAGAACATGTAAATCCCCAAGGCTTAGTCATGCAAATGAGATGGGACATGAATATGAAGAGTTATTTATTGACTTTGGTAGATGCTGTAGATGTTATTGATTATGTTAGGATACTGTGTGAAAAATTTCAATTCACATTATGAAGATGTTTATTTTGCAAGATATTGAGCTTAGACCAAAACAGGGTTCTTAAGAGTGTTATTCTCAGCTCGAAGTGAGATAAATGTTAATGATTAGCACGTGTAAGGTTTACATGGCTATATTATCCTTTCAGGGATCTTGTATCATGGATTTAAGAATATATTAGAGTTGGAATGAGGTAAAATGAGACCTAGACATTTATGAACGAATGTTAAGAAGGTAAATTGTTTGTTATGTCTTTGAAACCCTAGGTCAAGAGCGATGGAGAAGAACTTCATTGTAGGTTCCTAGAATTTTTTGGTGTTTATATGATGATTGGAGGTTGTATAGGACTCCTCCAGATTTCGAGTAAGGTAATATAGAGAGAAAATTTAAATAATGAGAGAACTTATGGAAAAATTATCTTTCCTTTCTTGAGAATCCTTTCAACCCACTTATCATTAGCTTTCCCTTGCATTTTGTATAGTTGTGCTCTATTGATCAACTAAGATTCAAAACTTCTGATGGGAGAGATGACTTCCACATGAGGTAGCATTGAATTAGGTTCCAAGAAGGATTTCACATAAGTAGTGAAAGTTCTCACATGTTCCTCTAATTGCTCCATTCATTGTTTATACTCATTGTTCCGAGCAAACAAGAAAGTCGCAGACTCCTTGAATATATGTGCATCACCTTCGTGGGTGGCTTGACCTAAGGAGATTCAAGTCAAATCATAGCCATTCTGAGTCATCTATTCCACATATTTTACAAATTTTGGTCGGGAAACCTCCACATACTGAGTTCTAAAATCCCCAATGAAGAAATGAGTGGTTACTTGTGCTTTCTTACTCTGCTTGGTTTTCATGAATTTTGAGATAGCATCAAAATTAGGTGATGTGGCTTGTTGTACCATCCTTAACTCACTCCTAAGAAATTCTTGAATCCATAATAAATTTTTCACCGGAGTAGACACAATATCAAGCATGGGGGCAATTTTAGGTGCTCTACAGGGGATCACATATTTCTCATGGTGGGATGACTCCGATGTCGAGGAAGATACAAACTTATATGTCTTTGGTGAATGGGAGACTGTGAAGGATCAATTTCACCTTGTTTGAGAGGCTCACTGGGATCTTCAATGATCTTGTCATTTTTACGACGCCTCCTAAGATGGAAATCCTTCATGTTTTATTCTTCCACAATGTTTCTATTTGAAGATTCTTCCGAGTGAGTAGATCCCATGGCCTTTTTCGGATTCCCTTAGAGAGGATGTGTGAGATACCTATCTAGATAGAGTCAGGAGGCCACCAGACTTGATGAAAGAAGTTCTCTTCATTTTCAACCATTCTCTTGATCTTTGGATTACTACTACATTCATCTCCTTAATATCACTTAATTCTCTAGAGTTCTATGGGGTCGAAGGAAGGGGTGAAGATTGCATTGTTTGGTACTTAGGGTCAAACAAGTTTGACCCATCATCTTGTATCCCCTCAATGCACCAATTAAATTTCATATCCCTCATATGGCCTATTGTCATCCACATATAGTCCATTTTCCATACCTCAAAATCATCATTGCAATTGGCCCAGTAATCTTCAATTTGGGGTGTATGGTGCAAACTTATAAAAATGAAAGTCTCTAAATTTCTCCTAATATTGATGTTAGACCTAGATGTCCAAGAGTAGAGTTCGAGGTCAGTGAAGTATACTTTGATGTTTATTGCATCTATGAAATTCTTTCATGAATATATTCCTAGGGAAATGGGAAACGACACGCCTTTCTTTTTGTTATTCTTACACTTGACATGAACATGAGCTAGTTGCCTACACAATTCGAACATTATGAATTTGTCACTTGGGGACCTAGGTATCTTGTGAGGAGAAAGATCATAGCCTGAGACGCTGATGTAGGTGAAGGTAGGGAACTAGATGAATTGGATCCCTTACTTTTCAATCAGTGAAACCGCTTGAGAAGAGATCCTTGGTTATATATTTGCCTCAAGGAGCATAATAATGAACATGGTGAATGCATCATTCACCCTAGTATATTGAAAATTTCTCTCCTTACGAGTCAGTTGTGGATATTTCTCGTATTTAGGTGATTTTTGAGGCACATGGGGAGTTGCTAGACAATACTTTGAATGGTCTTGTGAAGGCAAGGGCATACATTAGGTAAGAATTCATGGTGAACTTCTTAGTGGGGGACAACTACAATAGCTACCTATGGATGTTGTCACTGAGGATATACCCCCAATCCACCACCTGGTTTCCTTCGGTATCCACGAGGATGAACTGAGCCATCCAATATTGGAAAAAAAAAATTCTTAACCCATCACCCTACTCAAAATAATAATGGCATTGGAATAAGCCTCATGAAATTTAATCCTTAAAAAATTCTTTGGAATATGGGAAGACTTTCTTCCTTGTTTGAGCCCCGAACCGAGTGCTAGACCTTGCAGATATAATGAGTCTTCACCTAATCCTGCAATGAAAATTCCTTGGTTATTATGACCATGTTGCTACTTGTGGGAATTTGTAGGCACTGATAAATGCCCTTCAGTGTTAGAACTATTAGGAGTGAGTTGGCATTTTCCTGAATTGTTTTGGAGTCAGCATCGTAGTGTTGTGAAAATGTCAAGACTCATTCAATGCTCTCAACAAATAGTGGGTGACCTCCTACCCTGAATAGTCCACTTGATAATATTTTTTCCTCCACTAGTTCATAGGTCCTCCAATCATTTTATCTTTCAAGTCCTCCAAATCCATGTGTGTGATAGGTTTTATATTGGGGAAGGCATTTTGGAGAATGGGAGGGTGGCAGCCTACATGGAGAGGTGGAGTAGCTATGTAGTGAGAGGGTACTGTGTGGAAGTGTGGGAGTGTGGAGGGGTGCATGGAGGATGGGAGATGGTGCTCAGGGTTTAGGGGAGTAACGTGGGTAAGGTTAGGAGGTCACAGATTTTTGGGGAGGGCTCAACCCTCCCCACATTCACTTTTTCTTTTGTTTAAACTTGAAACAATCAACCACAAATTGTTTATTATCGTATATTTCTTTTTTTAATATATATATTATAGTGTAATATATACCTATGTTAATTTATAACTTAATATATAATTTTGTAAGAATGTAACATAGTTATATTATACAATATAACTATATTAAATATATTTTTAATATATTTATATTATACAAAATGTTAAAAATTATTTCAAGTTGTGAATAATAGATTATTCTTTGTTACCTATGTAAAGTAAGAAACTTAATATATATTTTTTGAATAAATCTAGATTAAAAATGATTTAATTATTTATGTAATAAAAAGGAATGTAGCAAATTTTTTCAACTAAGAAGAGAGGCTTGGAATATGTCTAAAAACTAGCAAGAAAGAATACATATTCAAATTTGATTTCCTGATACAATCATTTATTAAATTTCACATGGAAAGGAAGTAAAAATTGTAGTGCCCACTTTCCGTTGACACCTTTGTTACTAATCATGATACTGCTGATTATATTATAGACATGATTATGGACTTTATTATAGTATGATGATAGATGTTAGATCATGGGTTATTGTTGACTTGATTCAGTTATGATGATGATTATTAGAGACACTTTGGATATTGATGATGGTATATTGTTTGACATGGTTATATTATGGATGTTGTGCAGACTTGTGATATTTGGATATTGTGAGTAGACCTAGAAATGGAAATTATTGGATGATGATATAAGTGTTGAGTAAATTTACCAAATGACATTACTAGATTACTTTGATGTTTTTGTGATTCATATATCTAGATGATTTTGGTAATTATATTTATATTATTTTGGATGTTCTGATATGGCCATGAGGCCAAAGGAGGTATTTGTGTTTTGCAGGTTTAAAATAGCACAACAAACATCGTGGGATTGGAGACCAACCACATTGGAATTCTAGATGAATTCAACAAGGTCACCATGGCAACTAGTATTTGTTTGTGTGTGTTTGTGTGTGTTAGGGATTCCCATGAGGGGATCACCTTTAATTGTGACCAAGGGGTTTTATGTATTTTCTTTTTTTTTGGGTCCCTTTGTTTATGTTTGCATGTGTTTATTTTGTGATGCTTTTACCCCTTACATTAATTATTAAATGGTGTGTAAATTTTGTGAGTAATCATATTGTTAAAATAAATAAATCAAATATGTCATAAGAAGGTAATTAATGAGAGTTGTTGGCCATGATTTAAAGTTTAAGTATGTGTGATATGTAAGTGATGTGTGAATTATTTTGAGTGTGAAACACTTGACCTTCTTGGAAAGAAATTTGTCCTTCGAGGCTGATTTTGGAGGCTTGTGGGACAAGTTAAACTTGTCCCATACCTCTTAAATTTAATTACCAACCATACCTACGGTTGGGGAGTTGAGATTAGACTTTTATAATACTTTTTGAGAAGGCGGATTTTAGGTTTTAATTGCACTTTTCTTACATGATTTAATCTCAGTCCTTTGGGGTGTGGGTTGGATTTGAGTGTGTAAGTAAACTATCATATTATTCACCCACCTATTTATTATGCACTGGAGAATGAATTTGAATTTTGGGTTGGGGTTGAAGATGTGTGATATGGCATCCTACATGGATCTGCCTCATCCTCTTCCCTTCCCTCTTCTATAAAATTTGAATGGCTTGCCTTGTTTTGGGGTTGCTTCATTTTGGAGACTTTATTCTTGGGAAAATTCCTTGTTGTTTTGGGAGCTCTTGCTTTGAAGAAGTTTTTTTGGAAATATTAGTGCATGCTTGTGCTTGGTTGTTTTAGATTGCTTGCATTGGGATAAAGCTTGTTGTTTTGGAACTTGGAACAACTCCATCATGGAGAGGTAGGAGCTTGACTCTTGAAATGCTCTTCTTTTATGAATGTAAGTGTTAATTTATGAAGGTTTTGGCATGTTTGTGGGCTATTTGGTAGATGGCCTAAGAATAATGTAGGAGAAGACTATGGGGTTATATTTTTTGGGAGGCACAAGTGTGTTTTAGGGAGGTATAAGGGTGGAGGGAGTTGGGATTGGGGTTCCACCTTACAAAGAAATAGCTTGCATTTCTTTACTCGTTATGGGGTGCTGTCAACACTAAAATTTTCCTCTGTAATTTCTATTTCATTAATGTATGTATTAGGAATAGGATGTTGTTAAGTATAATTAGTAGTACCGTCCGATAGAAGATAACGGCGCTGCCAGTATGACGCCGCCAATAATGTATAGTACGGTAATAGTCAAAAGTACAATAGGAATGTTGTGGTAAAAAGTAAATATTTGTCGTAAGTGGTCCGGTAATGTTAAAATGTCAAAGTTGGGGTAAGTAGAGAAGTAGGGTCTACATGATTAGGAATTAGAAATATTATATTGGTAATAAGGACAAGGAGTGAGGTCATAAATATTTTGTGTATTTTATTTGTAAAAAGTCTAAAAATGTGGAACCCATGTGAAATGATAAGGTTTATCTTATCTTAAAAGATAAGCTTACATGTACAGATAAGAGTTAAGGTATGGAATATGATTCGTCAGAGTGGATTTCTTATCCTATCTTAGAGATAAGATGGATAAGCCTAGAAGTTCTATAAATAAAGAGGCCACCCCCCTCATTTAGCATAGAAGGAAGTAGTGAGAAATATTGTATGAGTAAGTGTGTAAAGGAAGCCATCAGTTTAAAGGTGTGTTGAAGAAGCCATTAAGAGGTGTAATTGTGAAGTTTCTCCCATAGTATTGGTGGAAGGCAAGTGAAGTCAATAACACTTGAAGTACCTCATGGGTGAGATTGTAACAATTTCATGCTAATATTATAATTTACTCTGATATTTCAGATTTATCATCATTCTTTTTTATCATAGTCTATGGTATTCTTGTGTTATGTTTGTTGTTGTGTTTCCAGATTACATCCACCAAACTAAAGGTTGTGCATTAGTAAATAATCATATCACGAGGAGTTCCTGGTGAAGAATTATCATTGTGCCGGATTGGTGATGACATTTTGGTTCCGTTGCCCGGACCATTCCTCGTTGGTGGATTTTCTGGAGAGATATTCCCACTTAGTCAAAAATCATTTGGAGGGTAACCTTGTTTTACTATGCATAGTATTTATCATGGTAAAGACATTTTTGCTCATGAATAGTAGTTACCATGGTAAAGTCATTTTTGCTGTGAATAGTATTTACCACAGTAAAGTCACTTTTTACCATGAATAGTATTTACTGCAGTAACTTCACTTTTTACTATGAATAGTGTTTACCACAGTAAAGTCAGTTTTTACCGCAGTAAATCAAGTTTTACCATAGTTTACCGTGGTCATTTCTATTTTCTATTATAGTGATTTCAATTATTTGTGCACATAAGTCTTGTTGATTGTACTTGTGGGTTGGTATTTCACTGTGGATACTTTTGAAAATGGGGAAGATTCCTGTTTTTTCAGCCCAATCTAATGAAGATGCTTCCTCTTTCATTCAAGAGTTTAAACGATCTTGTATTTGTAATGGCCTTATAAGAAGGGAACAATGGACTGAATTTTTTCCTACCTTTTTGGATGGTTCCGCCCTTAGGTGGTTTGAAACACTAGGTGATAATGTGAAAAACTCATGGGATTTATTAACTGAAAGTTTTCTTGAAGAATTTGGTGAACAACAGAGATATGCAAATCTTATGATCGATATCACAAAGCTATCCCAAGGAGAGAAGGAGAAGATAAGGGATTATCATGCTCGTGTTCTAGAGCTAAGGAGGAAGCTCGATGCCTAGATCCGGAAGGAAGGATTAGCGGATGGGTTGATGAATGGCGTGGATAATCTCCTATGTAAGCACTTCATTCTTGGGATGAAGCCAGAGATCAGACAACGAGTGAAGTATGACCACCCAGCTACCATTGAACAAGCAAAGGAGATTGCAAGAAGGCAAGAAGAAAGCATGGAAGAGGAGCCCAAAGAAATTGTTGCTAAAGTAGAGCCTACACCAGCACCTTTGGTCCAGAATCCACAACCACTCTCGGTGAGCACAAATATTTCTCCTAGTACATCTACTGAGTATGAAGATCTGCTCAAAAAGATGGGTCAGTTAACTATTAATCTTCTTCAAGGAAAAGAATTTAGTTCTCAGGGAGGAGATAGAGGTCCAAAAAGAAATATTTCTGAAGTTGTATGTTATGGTTGTTATAAAAAGGGTCATTATAAGTATAATTGTCCAGATAGAGCTTCTACATCTGGTAAAGGAGATAATGATAAAGGAAAAGCACCTGTGAATTCTTTTGATGTAGTAGATAAGAGTAGAAATAATGAAGTAGATGTGTTTGTAACAAAAAGAAAGAAAGAAAAAGATAATCAAGATGGAAATGATCCTAAGAAGATGAAAGGAGAAACTAGTAAGAAACATAGGAGAAGAAAGTTGGGTGTGCAGGATTTTCTGATTTCACAGGGGCAAGGACCATACTCCATCTTGGAAGATCTGTCCAAAAGGCCTGCAAATATTACATATGGTCAACTCTTGGCTATGTCTTCTGAGAAGAGGAAGGAGCTGCGAAGTGGACTCAATGCTCGACAAAGGAAGGAGGTTGAGGTCCCTATTTTGGAGGCAGAGGAAGATCCCTATGCTCCACAAGCTGAGGTATTATGTAATGGTATTTCAATTCATGATGTCTTAGTTGATGGAGGTGCTGCAGTTAATGTAATGACCGAGTCTGTAATGAATATGTTGGGTTTAAAAATTGATCGCCCTTCAACACTTATGTTAAGGTCATTAAATAAGGGAAAAACTAAACCAGAAGGTGTAGTTTCAAATGTGGCAATATCTGTTATGGGTGTTGTATGTGTGGTAGACTTTTAGGTGATGAAAAATGGTACTGTTGCGTACCCAATGTTGCTGGGAAGACCATGGCTAAGGAGAGTTCATGCAAGAAACTACTGGAATGAAGGTTTCATGACACTTGGACGTGGTAGAGAGAGGGTGAAGATAAACGTGATCCCTCGACATCATAAGGTAGAACCTGTGGATTCAAGTGATGAAACTGATGATTGGACATCCTCTTATTACTCTAGTACCAGTGAAGTGGACACTGAAGATGAAGAAAGTGAGGTTGATGTTTCAGTCATGGATATCCTTCCAGTCACACCAACTCATGACCCCATAAAATTATCTGAAGAAGAAGTTGATGATCGTCTCCAACAAATAAAGATTGGTGATGCTGTGATGGAGAGTGAGAAGGAATCCTACCTCCAGCTCTTTCGAAGGTACATACACATATTCACTTTTGATTACAAGGAACTCTGTCAAGTAAGTTGGGTAGAACATTCTATTGAGCTGGTAGATGGTGCTAAGCCTATAAAGCAAATGCCATATAGAATGAATCCTAATTTTTCCAAGACTGTAAAAGAAGAAATAGATAAGTTGCTTGATGCAGGATTCATATTTGCTGTGGAGAATTCAGAATGGGTTTCTCCCATTGTGATATCAATAAAAAAGAATGGGAAGCTACGCATTTGTGTTGATTACAGGAAGCTCAATAAGGCAACAAAGAAGGATCATTACCCTCTTCCATTCTCAGATCAGATCTTGGACGAAGTAGCTGGCCAGGAGTGTTATAGTTTTGCTGATGGATATAGCGGATACAACCAAGTCCGTATAGCGGAGAAAGATCAGCTGAAGACCACGTTCACCACTCCTTGGGGAACGTTTGCTTATAGAGTTATGCCTTTTGGGTTGTGTAATGCTCCAGCAACATTCCAGCGTTTGATGAATAGGGTGTTCGAACCCTACATTGGGAACTTCATCAGAGTATTTCTGGATGATTTTTGCATCTATGGGAGCAAGATGGACCACCTGCACCAGATGGAGACAACATTTCAAAGGTTAGATGAAGCACAAGCCTCACTAAACCCTACAAAGTGTGTCTTTGGATGTTCTAAAGGTGTTTTGTTAGGGCATGTTATATCCAGAGATGGTATTGGTACTGATCCTGATAAAGTTTCAAAAATCAAAGATTTACCATTTCCTATGAATAGAAGTAAGTTGAGATCATTTTTAGGCCATGTGGGTTACTATAGAAGGTTCATCAAGAATTTCTCAAAGATTGCACAGCCACTAACCCAGTTCTTGAAGAAGGATGTTACTTATGAACCAGGAAATAAGGCGCATGAAGCTTTTGGACAACTGAAGGAAGCCCTGGTGTCTTCACCTGTTTTAAAGAATCCAGATTGGAGCAAGCCATTCATTGTGTACACTGATGCCTCAGATGCAGCACTAGGAAGTACTTTGAGCCAAAAGGATGAAAATGGGAATGAACATCCAATTTACTTTGGGAGCAGACAAATGAGCAGTGCTGAGGTAAATTATACTGTAACTGAAAAAGAGGCTCTAGCTATCATTTTTGCTGTAAAGAAGTTTAGAAATTACTTGCTAGGGCAGAAATTTATAGTTGTAACAGATCATCAGGCTCTAAAATATATTGTCAATAAGCCTAACCCATCAGGGAGGATAGCAAGATGGATAATTTTGCTACAAGAATTTGAATTTGATATTATAGATAGGCCAGGAAAGAAGCATGTCAATGCAGATGCACTCTCTCGAGCCTATGATGGTTTAGGATCATCTTGTGATGATGATGATTTCCCCGATGCAGCATTGTTATCCCTTGACACAATCCCTAGTGAATACATAGATATTTGGAATTATCTGAATGAATTCAAGTTTCCTGATGGTGCCAATGCAAAGACTAAGAGAAAGATTACTCAAGCCAGTCGTCCATATTCTATTCTGCATGGAGTATTATTTCGAATAGGACCTGATGGACAGTACAAGAGGGCAGTTGGACGTGATCAAGGGAAGGAACTGCTAGAAGAATTCCATAATGGTACATGTGGAGGGCACTTCTCTGGACAACTTACAGCAAGAAGGATCTTGGATGCAGGTTATCACTGGCCCACTCTTTTTAAAGATTGTTATAATTATTGTAAGACATGTGATATTTGTCAAACACATGGTAACCGTAAGACTTCATCAGCTCCATTATGCCCTATTCTTCCACTTGGTCCCTTTGAAAAGTGGGGAATAGACATTGTAGGTCCACTTCCAACTACCTCATGCCAAAATAAGTATATTGTAGTTGCCACAGATTATTTAACCAAGTGGGTTGAAGCTAGGCCATTGAAAACAGCTTCCATGGATGAAGTGGCAAGGTTCATATATGAACGCATTGTCACCAGATTTGGTTGTCCATTAGAAATTGTAACAGATCAAGGAAGCCACTTCATTAATGAGGTGGTAGAAGCCCTAGTCAATAAGTTTTCTATTAAGCACAGGAAGGCAACAACATACAAGCCAAGCACAAATGGACAGGTGGAACGAACAAATTTTGTGTTGTGTCAAATTCTAGCAAAAGATGCAGCCTTGCAGGTACATAAATGGGATAAAAGGATTCATGCAGCATTGTGGGCATATAGGGCAACATCAAAGTCAGCAACAGGATACTCCCCATTTCAGTTGGCTTATGGCATTGATCCAGTTCTTCCTATTGAGTTTGATATTCCCACGGTCAGAGTAATGGAAAATGAAAGAATGGATGAAAGTGATTCAGTAAAAGAAAGGTTGGTACATCTTCATTTGCTAGAGGAAATGAGGGAAATAGCTAAGGATACAAGCTATAAGAAGAAAATGAAGCAGAAGGAATACTTTGATCAAAAGATCCGGTGGTCTCCATTTCATGTGAATGACTTGGTTCTAGTATATGATTCCAGATACAAAAAAAGAAGACAGAGAAAATTTCTTCCAAAATGGATGGGGCCCTACAAAATAGCAGCTGTGCATGAAAATGGTACGTACCGACTGGAGGAATTGGATGGCACTCCCATTACGAAATGGGTCAACCACGACAAGTTGAAGATTTTCCAAGCACCAGAATAGTCTACTCCGAGGACGGAGTAGAAGCTAGGAAGGGGGAAGATGTCGACACTAAAATTTTCCTCCGTAATTTCTATTTCATTAATGTATGTATTAGGAATAGGATGTTGTTAAGTATAATTAGTAGTAGCGTCCGATAGAAGATAACGGCGCTGCTAGTACGATGCCGCCAATAATGTATAGTACGGTAATAGTCAAAAGTACAATAGGAATGTTGTGGTAAAAAGTAAATATTTGTCGTAAGTGGTCCGGTAATGTTAAAATGTCAAAGTTGGGGTAAGTAGAGAAGTAGGGTCTACATGATTAGGAATTAGAAATATTATATTGGTAATAAGGACAAGGAGTGAGGTCATAAATATTTTGTGTATTTTATTTGTAAAAAGTCTAAAAATGTGGAACCCATGTGAAATGATAAGGTTTATCTTATCTTAAAAGATAAGCTTACATGTACAGATAAGAGTTAAGGTATGGAATATGATTCGTCAGAGTGGATTTCTTATCCTATCTTAGAGATAAGATGGATAAGCCTGGAAGTTCTATAAATAAAGAGGCCACCCCCCTCATTTAGCATAGAAGGAAGTAGTGAGAAATATTGTATGAGTAAGTGTGTAAAGGAAGCCATCAGTTTAAAGGTGTGTTGAAGAAGCCATTAAGAGGTGTAATTGTGAAGTTTCTCCCATAGTATTGGTGGAAGGCAAGTGAAGTCAATAACACTTGAAGTACCTCATGGGTGAGATTGTAACAATTTCATGTTAATATTATAATTTACTCTGATATTTCAGATTTATCATCATTCCTTTTTATCATAGTCTATGGTATTCTTGTGTTATGTTTGTTGTTGTGTTTCCAGATTACATCCACCAAACTAAAGGTTGTGCATTAGTAAATAATCATAGCACGAGGAGTTCCCGGTGAAGAATTATCATAGTGCCGGATTGGTGATGACAGTGCCATAAGAGGTTAGGGAGGCATAAGGAAATGTGAGGAATAAGGGGTACTTGGGGGAGGCATAAGGGCATGTCAGGGATTTGAAATGATATATATATATATATATACCTAGGAACAAACCACCACATATATATATATATGTTGGTGGTTTGTTCCTAGGTGGTGATACCCATTTCCCCTTTGGGAGGCATAAGCAGCATCCCCCATAGTTTCTTGCTCCTTTTGATTGCTTGATGAAGCCTCAGTAATGTTTTTCATGTTTTAATATAGTTGAAAACTACATTCTATTTTGGATTGTGTTTTATTGTGATTATGTTGCTTGAGTGTTTGTGGAAGTCTATTATTGCCATGAGTTGGATCACATCTTTTATAGCTTTATGGTTGGGTCTCGGGGGGCAATGAAGAAGGATGGATTCTCCTCTTCATTGGATGTCTTGGTTGGGTGGAGAGCATTGCCTTTCCCCTACTTTTGTTGTGATCAAATTGGAAGAATGAGAAATCTACATGTTGATGTTCTAGAGCTGAGATAAAGACAATTTTAAAATCCCTTGTGAAATGAAATCTTATTGTAGCCCATTTCCCACTTGAAGTGGATGATCTGTGTATTCATTATAATGGAAAGATACTTTATATTGGCAATGAAAGTGGAAATTTGAAATGTAAAAGAGTTATACTCTATATTTTGTTTTGGAAAGAATGTGAAAGAATGACACGTGTTTTGTATGTTGTATTTTGAAATCAAATGGAAAGGAGGTTGTAAGAGTTTCATTTGAATTAATGGAAGTGTTGCCTTGTTCATATGATATTCTTTCATTGGAAATATGTATTTAACATGAACCGTAATATGAAATCCCTGTTTGGAAAAGAGGAAAAGTGAAATGCGTGAGAAGAAAATGTAATATTCTGCCATGTTTATATATATATGATTTTGGAAGGAATAAAAGAAGGATGTTACAATTTGTCTTTTGGAATCAATAACTGATGTATCACCTTTCCCAATTTACACAGTGGCATTGAATCTGATCTTTTAAATGTAATTAAAATCTCATTTTGAAAGAAAGAAATGCGTATAAAGGAAATGTAATACTCTATCCTTTGAAATATGTAAAAATTGGAAATCAGAGATGTATTATAGTTTTTGAATAAGTTGGATTAAATAAAATAAATTCATTAGATTAGGTTTGGAACACATTATAATACTTAGAAGAAGAAAATGGCAAATAGACCTTTTTAAAATTTGAAATATGTCCTATTTTTTTCCAATCAGGAAAATTATTTAATCCCAAATGGTCAGAGGAAATCTGCAATAAAGGAATAAAAAATGAAACATTAATTTGGCATAATAATATCTAACCAGATTCATCTAGACATTAACACTTAAGGAAATTCTTATAAAACTTAGCAAAATCGGGCTCAAACCGTTTTGCACCATCGTTTGCTGTCAAGAAATGTAAAAGTTCAAATTGCAAATCAATCAAAAAAATGAATCTTGAAATCTCTCTTAAATACACTTAAGAATAATTTTCCATGTCTATTTGACATGTTGAGAGAGGGACAAGAAAAAATTCAACAAATTTAACAAGTTAAAATTTACCAATTTGCACTATAAAAGCCTGCAGGTCATTTTCTATAAATTTACCCCTTAAACTTTATCAAAATATGAAATTAATGATCTCTGAATAAAGAGGACGTCAAGAGCTTTCTAGAAAGTTCTCGTTTACCCAAAAATGAGCTCTCTATCAAAAGTTATGGCCTTTATAAGTTTTTCTTCCTTCGCGTCACAAAAAAAATTGGGAAATCTATTTCCTTGGCAGGCCTGCAGGTCCGAATTTTTCCCTCAACTCTTAGTTAAAAAATTTTGTGAAAATTTTAAACTAATTTTCCCCACCACCCTACCGATTTGTAGCCAATCAGGAAGCTACCACGTGGCACCACAAGGCGTCAACGGAGGGGTGGATCTCTTTTTAAATTTAGCACTCCCAGAAAATTTTGGGAAAATTTTTCAAATTTTCCCCGTCGCCCGCCAGCCCGCAGCCAACTAGGAGCTGCCACGTGGCATTACAAGGTGCCAGCGGAGGCATGGGTGAATGCTACCCTCTTAGCCCTTTGGGGCTTTAAACTAATTTTCTCCCCGCCACCCCGCCTTCCCCACGTTGGCTTAGGAGATGCCATGTGTCCCTTGTAGACTTGCGGGAGTGCGGGCGCAAAGTTGGCTTTTGCCCCGCGTGGGAAGATTTTTCAAAACGTCTCCCACCGCCCCACTCTCCCCGCAATGAGTTGAGAGGCGCCACGTGTCCCTAGTGGACTTGTGGAACCAAGGGTGCACAGGCACAAAGTTGTTTTTTTTGCCCCATGCGGGAAAATTTCCAAAGGTCTCCTTGCGGCCCGCCAACCTGCCCTTGGGGAAAATTTTCACCCCTAGGCCTGCAGGCCCGCTCTTGGGGAAAATTTTCACCCCAAGGCCTGCCGACCCATAACTCAAAAAATATGAGGAGTTAGGAGGACTTCTTTATATCAATGGAAAGGTGAGGAAATTTCCTATCCAATGGGAATAATTTAGGGAAATTTTGATTGTTTTGAGTTTGGGAAAAATCAAGTTGAACCTTTAAGCCTGTTAGAGAATGGGTATGCTGAGGAATTACCCTCTTAACCTTATTGTACCTTCTAACCCTAAATTTTGGACCTTATGACCTCTAATAATTGTTAATAAAGGAAAAGTATGTTCTAGTGAATTAGAATTGTTCTGGAACTTGTTAGTGATAGTTGTTTTCTTGTAACCTGGTTGTAGACTCTTTTAAACAAAAAAAAATTATTCCATAATTTTCCTTAACTAATCCTAGGTTGTTCTTGGGTCTCAAGTGGGTTGTTTTTAGTGGGAGTTACAAAAACTTATTTCATTTCATTGTATAATGCTACTAAAATTTGCAAGAAGAGACCTATTATAAGAATGATAATATTTCCATTTAATATAAATCCTCTAGCTCCATGTTACACTAACTTTCCTTCAAATGTAATAAATAAATAAATATACAGATTTCTACAAGAGGGAGACCCAACAAAAAAATTCACATTTTCTTTTACTGCTATTGACAGACATTTTACATTTTTTTTAAAAACATATTTCCAATAGGAAAACTTTCTTTTCAAAATAGAGTTCCAATCAATTTCATATTAAATGAATCATCTATTTTACAAGATTTCTTTTCCAATGGAGCTTAAGTTCACAAATACAACATAATACCTTTAAAAATACTTAAACTATAAAGAACCACAATACAATAGTTTCTTTGCAATATTGAAAGATGGTTACACATACAAATGAAATGCTAGTTTAAATGCAATCCCAAATCACAAAATGGGAACTTTACAAGACAAAGAAACTTCCCAAATAGCCATATCCATGAAATTACAATGAGAGTAGTGATCACAAAAATTGGAGAAAACAAAGAGAAACCATGATGACAAGAAACTCCAACCATCTTCCAAACTTGAGCTCCAACTTTGAGTGCTTTACAAGAAACCAACACCAAGAGAACAAGGTTTTTTTTACCACCCAACCTATAAGCATCATTACATGTCTTTCCAAAGGTTGGAAGACATGCTCGCCTCCCCCAAGCCCATGGGAGAGAGAGCTAGCTTCCACAAATGTGCACAAAATTTAGGGAGACATAAACAACAACATATTCATATACAAGACAAATCCATGCACTAAATAAAACACAACATTTAGCAAACAAAAGAAAGGAGGAGGAAACCATATTTACCCTCAACAATGGGGAAGAGTAGATGAGATATCCAAAAGTTCCAAAAGTGTGGTCCAACCATAGGATGCACACTAACAAAATCTTCAAAACCTCCTTATTCCTCCAAACAACAACCCTCCTTATTGCTCCACCCATTCGCCTAAATCCTCTTTGGGAGGATTTTCAAACCCATTGGGTTTCCTCTCCAAGAATGGGGAAGGGGGTTCAAACCATATGAACCACCTTCCCCACCTCAAACCATATGAGGGGAGTAAAAGAGAAACCAACATGGCTTGCCCATAAAGCCATGAGGTTTAAGAGGGAAAATCCCTCCCTCTTCCCCCATAATACTCCAAAATCCATCAAGCCATATGATGGATGGAGAAAATAATACAAAGAACATACTCAAGAAATATGCAACAATACAAGAAACAAAACATAATATACAACCATAAACAATCTAAGATCTATCATACAAAATAACATTTAGTGATAAATCAAGAGCCTACCTCTAAAATATCTCCAACACTCTAAGCTTTTCCCACTTCTTTATCCAAGCAAACTCCAGCTCCCAAAAAGTCTCCAAGCACCAAACAAAAGCCAAAATAAGTCCTCTTTCTCCCACATGAGGGAGTATTTGAAGGAAAACAAGTAATCTTCCTCAAAAATGAGGGGGTGACATGTGTCACCCCTCTCTTCCTTCCAAGTCAAGATTCCAAAAATAAAAGAAGAAAAGATAAAGCCTCACTTTTAACACTCTTCTCCCAAATTACCCAAAAAGAAAAATAAAACAAGTTTGTGCAACTTTTTACAAACACACAACCCAATCCATCTTACATGGATGTGACAAAGGAGAGGCTAAATGGGTGGGAAACTCTCTTTATGCCTTGAAATTAAGCCCCCTACCTAATAGGTAAGGTTCAAGGGGTTATTTTCTTGCTAAGTGAACTGCCAAAACTAAAAGGGGTCACTTAAAATGTCAAAAATAGCCCAATTTCTGGTTTGGTAAATTTTTGGCACAAGTGTTGAGGATGTGGGGCCCACTCAAGGGTGCACATGTGACCCTAATCCTCTCTAATCAAGCAAACACTTAAACAAATACAAAACTTAATGCAAGTGGGGACCATTAAGTCCCCAAACCTAGTTTACTTAACAAAATTAAACAACCTAAACATGATTAATTTTACATGATATACAACATTACAAATAAGGGTCACTCATGGTGCCCAAATAATGAAATGCAAACAACTAAAGCCTCATACAACTAACATGGTTAGGACTTAGCCCCGTGGGACGCTTGTGCATAATTCGTGTAGCCACCCTGAAACCCACGTTCTCCTGTGACCTGTCACCTATGCACACTCATTGCACACATTAAACGCATCATGTCTAATAAAAGTGTAAATCAAACTACTAAATAAATCGATCAAGTATAAACATGAATTCTATGCTATCACAACATCAATATGGAATCATAAATGAGAAACATGCACAATTTCACACAATTCACCATGAGTTAGGCATAGAGATAAATATAAATGACATACATCCATGCTATCATATGTTCTCATCAATAATCGAATAATCCATATCATCAAGACGTGAGACTAAACTATGTATCCAATATATCTCAACTAGGCCTAAATAACATAGTAATATGTTAGTATCCACAACAGCAAATAAAATGTGCCAACATCCTAGTCAAGTCAAATTGGTACTATGGGCCCAAATCACCATACATGTCCATGAAGATCAAATAACATAACATAACATCCAAAATATATCAAATCCCTGTCAAATCATATCTATGAATAAAAAGGTCAGCAAATAACTGAGGCTATAAAAATGTGTGCACTACAGTTTCACCTATTTCCACCTCAATGTAATTTTTAATGTCCAATTTGGAAGCATCGTGATTGAAGTCACTTAAGTGCAAACTACAAAACTTCACCAACTAGCTCCGGAAGGGTACTCCTAAAATGAACTTTGAATATTAGTTTTAAGTCGTGT
>JAHRHJ020000889.1:0-42698 GCA_019776745.2 Taxus chinensis
AGATCCTCCTTGGTTGATATGGGCTAGATTTGGGCCATATTTTTTACCCTTTACATGTTGCATGATATCATCCAACCAATGATTGATTTGGTCTATGTCTCCTTTAGAGTCCATCTCAGATTGTACATTTTACATCTTATACTCAAGTTGGCTCACCTTATGATCAACTGAGGTAAACCCTAGTGTTGAGGAATCCATATTTACCCCTTCTGAATCCATATCTTCAATCAGTACCCCATCTTTATTTGGGGTTTTACCCGGAGTAACAGGATTCTTTTTTGCTCTTGTGGAAGGCCCCACCATGATGTCAAACCTTAGGGTTTAGGGTCTAGATACAAATTCGGCCGAACAGGAAAAAACACAGAGAATATACTAATACTAGTTTTTTGAGATCTTTCCAAAAAATGTAAAGAACTTGAAAATATTCCACAATTTGCACCCTAGGTAGTGATTTTATGAAAAACCATAAATTTGTAATAAATTTTGCAAAATAAATTTAGAAAGTCTGAAATTTTTAGAGAGCCTTACTTGAAATGTTTTGCAACTCGGGTAACAATATCTCCCATCAATTCTCTTTGGTTTGCAATATATGGTGGAAACAAAAAATTAGGGTTTTTGCCCTAATTTTGGCCCAGATCACAGCTCTAATACCACTTGTAATGAAATTACTTGTATAATTCAGGTTATGAGCAACAATAGAACACCAAATAACACAATAAATTAGAATAATGATCTCAATATGCAATTATAATAGCTTCACAACTTCGAGGGGGAAACCTTCAAACCATATAATAAGACTCAAATGATCAAATGATAATGAAATACTACCTACAATCCCCTATATATACTATTCATATGTTATGGCCATCACCAAGGCTGACCTATTAAGCATGAGAAAGTAGAAATGATATAATAAAATGATATGGTAAGCCACAAGTCAGCTACTCATATATCCTAATACAAGCAATAGGTTAAGGGCGTAGCACTTCATTGCATGAAAAACCAATAGAGACTACCTACATAACTTTTCATGTTGATGATATACCTTGACATACCACCTACAACATCATACTTCAAACATTCAGATCCCCCTCTTCTCAATGCTTCATATGGATGAAAATACCTCTAAGAAATCTAGTAGAGGCATGTGTCATCAAGATGGATATAGAAGAATGACCTAAAAAGGTCCCATGCACTCTTAGATATATGAACATACCCTTTTCCATCTTGTTTCTTATTAGAACTCTGAGACTCACCTTGACTTACTTTCATATCATTTCTTGATGTACCTTGATTGATTGCTCTTGGTTCCCATGACATGTTCTGCCTTTTAGCATGTGTATTGGGTCCTTGAAAGACTCTTTTTTTCCCTTGTAGGTTTATAATAATCCCTAGAAACATGTCCAAACCTATTTAAATTGAAAGACGCAACTCTAATCCTTCCCTTGTAGCCTTCATTACTACTCACTTCTAAATTGATTGTTCATCCAAAAAACATCTAGAAACAGGACCTCTCTCATTGCAATTGTAGAAAACTAAATTCATTTCTTGTTCACGTATACCATCCCCTCCAAGGGTGATCATCTCTATCATGTACCTCCTACACTCCTTAGCTATATGACCAAATCCATTACAAGTAAAACAATATACATAAAATTACCTTTCATACCTTGAAGCATTAGGCTTCCTTATGGGCTTTGTCTTCACATTTTCTTTAGTTTCATTCTCCTTTTTTTCTTCTTTGCTACTTGGTTATTTATTATTCTTACATAAATCATTTTCTTCTTGCATGATTTCCTTAACTTTGAGGTCCTCTCTAAACCATAAGCCTTCTCTGTCCACCTGCTAATATTTATTTTCCAAGAAGATCATCAAGATCATTGGTGTTTTTAATAAAAATTATGAAAGGAAATAGCCTTCTTACTAGCCTATAGTAAATTTTCCCTTGGAAACTCCATATCATCTTCATATTTGGTGCACTTACTCTCTTTATATTGTAAACTTATGACTAAAAGTTGTACCTTTTATTCTAGCATCCTGATTGTCTCATTTAACTTGCTTGTTTCAGACCAATGCTTCTCTTCTAGATCATGGATCTTATTTTCATATCCTTTGAATTGATATCTCAACTTCTTGTTCTTCTTTTTAGCATTCCTTAATTAAATTTGGATACACTCTAGTTCATATTCAACATCATCTTCAGAATGTATAGAGTCACCAAAAATTATAGGACCATTACTTACATATGTAGCAACATATTTTTTCATGAATAACAACTTATCACCTACATCTCCATGCTCTGATTCAGATTCAAAATTTGAAACACCGTTATCACAAATACTTGTTTCAGATGAGTAAGCCTCTTCATTCGTATAAAACCTCTTCTTCTTATTATCAAACTTCTTAAAGGTCCTTATTGTCTTTACCATACTTTTGATACTTCTTGTCATGATCTCTATCATGCTCATGGTTCATCATTATCTTCCTTCTTAGCCTTATGAGGACAATTGATATAAAAATGAACTATTTTACCAAAATTGAAACATTTATAAGGAAGTTTACCTGTGTACTTTCCAAATCCAACATCAATCTTCTAGCAAGAATTACAAATAGTTCTTCATCGTTAAACTCGGAATCATCCATCTCATGAGAATCATCATCATCCTTAGTATTCTTCTTCTTTTTATTATTTTCAGAAATGAAAGTTATCTCCTTCTTGACAAGTTTATCATTTTGAATTCTCATCTCATATGCAGTCAGAATTTCATGCAACTTATCCATTTTCAAAAGAATCAAATACTTGGCTTCTTCTATGACAGACACTTTAGAAAGAAACCTAGGTGTTATAGATCTCAAAAACCTTTTATAAACCAGCAACGTATTCTTAACTATTCACTAGACATTTCATGGACATAAACCTTGTAAATGTCAGCAAGTATGCAACAATAGGCTCGTCATCACTCATTTCAACCCTGCAAAAATGATTTATAAAGATAGAGATTAAGTTATCCTACTTGGAATATCCTTATACAAGACTGAAAGTTTCTCTGATATTCTTATTTTTATTTTCAATGAATCATTTACAAGGCTCGGATTCGCCTAGACTACCATGAACATTCTATCCTTGGAAGATCACTAAGTGGATTTTGTTTTTATTAATTGTACACAATTATGCAGTCCTTCAACGTTCATTAAATTTTTTCCATTCGACCCCATGGTCTTGCTCATTGATGCTAGCTCTTTGGATTGCATGTTTGCTACCCATGGAAATTGATGTGCTAACATAGCATCAAACTTCTCATCCTTGACATTTTCTTTGAACTTTAGTGGGTAAGCCCTCTCTAATGGTTTGGAAGGACTTAATATTAATGACATCTTTGCTTCTAGCTATCTTGCTGCAAGTTCGAGCCTTCATCAATCTCCATAATCTCGACACGATTGCAATTAGGTTGGAACACATCATAATCTTCCATTTTCCAATGGAACAGATTGCCGAGGGAGTTTGTCTCATCTTTGGAGCATGACTGTAACTGATTCCTTCATCGTTTGGTTCCAAACTACCTCACTTTCCGTCAAGCAAGCATTCTTCTTTGGAGTTTGAATTCGACGAGTTTGATGAGCCTTCTTCCTCATTGACTCCCCGATTCTTCAAATTTGTGACATAATTTCAGCCTTTATTTTCGACGGATATCAAATTCTTTTTGAGTTATGATCGGCTTTGGCTGCTATCAACTAGCCCCAACTGAAAAATGCATCACAAGCTTTCTTCTCCAATGAAATGATTGCAAAATTCAACATAAAATGTTGATTCCAATAAATACCGTTCGAGCCATGAATACACCTACCTAATACCTTAATGCTTTGCCGATTTGCTTCTACCAATTGGAATGTCGGAGGCCACATAGTTGGCTACCCAAGACTCTTCAAGGTCTCCTTTGAAAGAACATTCACACCGAAACTATTGTTCGCGATGATGTTTATCAAATTCCAACCTATCCATATACGTCACTGTCGGCTATCGATGTTAAGATCTTCATATATAATAATATAAGCAATCCAAACAATAAGCAAAATATAATGAAGATCAATATAACATAAGAGATATTTATGGGCCAAACTGTCCAAATATGCAATTTATTTGGAAATAAAACAAAGAATCTTAAGAGAGGGTGACACCCTACAATGCTCATTAAAGAATAATTTCACAAGATCTACCAATATAGGAATGCTGCTTTGAGGGGGACTCCTATGATATTCTTCTACCAAATAGAATATTCTTCACTTCTTGACATCCTTCACAATGATAGTAATCTCTTTTATATAGACCACTATTATCCTTAATGTATAGGTAACCCCTAATCCCAATGTAGGTAGATTCATTACTAGATATAACTTATTCCGCAATATAGCTATTTGACTCAATATATTAAATCAATGTTACTAAGGAGTATGTGTGCCACATGTGGGCATCTCGATCAACCCACATACATCATATCATATCCCTAGGTACACAACCATCGAGCTAGGTTCATCGTTGAGAACATATGATTGATCACTTGGTCACCTGACAAGGAGAGCTTGACTACGAGTTCTTTCTTATTTTTTCTCTCCATCACTTGACGTTGGGTCCGCCATGTTTAGGCTAATGTCTTGTATGGTAGTAGTGAAAGCATTCTTGAGTTTTTGAATGCTTTGCAATAATTCACCTTTTGTCATAGGTTGCAAGATCTGTTGTGCAATAGCTTTGTCAGACTCTAGTCTTCTCCCTTGATATTGCCCAAAATCCTTAGTATTACCACTTTTTGGAAAGATCTGGAAAGTCTCTTTCCAGGCCCTTGAATTTAACCTCAGTCAAACCTTTGTTTGAGGAGAACAACCCTTTGCAATATGTATGTCTTCTCTTTGAAAACAAATATGAAAAATCTTCCCCAAACATTTTCCACTTTGCCCAAATCATAACTCTAATACCACTTGTTAAGATCTTCACGTATAATAATATAAACAATCCAAGCAATATGGAGAATAATACGAAGATCAACACAACATGAGAAATATTTATGGGCCAAGATGCCCTAATATGCAATATATTCAAAATAGAATAAATAACTTAAGTTAGGACAATACCATACAAAACTCTTTAAGGAAGAAATAATTCCACAAGATCTTCCAATCTGGGAATGCCACTTTGAGGTGGACACCTCCAATATCCTTCTACTGAATATAAAACTCTTCACTCTTTAACGTTCTTCACATGATATTAATCTCTTGTATACAGACTTCTATTACTCTTAATGGACGGGTAACTCCTAAGCCCAATGTATGTTGGCTCATTACCTAACATTACTAATTCTACAAGATACCTATTTGATCCAATATATCAAATCAATATAATTTATGGGTATGTGTACCACATGTCAACATCTCCATCAAACCGTTATACATCATCATATCGTATCCCTAGTACACAATCGTTGCGCCTGTTTCATCATCAAGATTACTGGATCAATCACTTGGTTACCTGATGGGGGGCTCGACTATGAGTTCACTCTTCTGTTTTTTTCTCTCCCCATCACTCAGCATTAGATGTACCATGTTTGGGATAATGTATTGTATGGTAATAGTGAAAGCATTTTTGAGCTTTTGAATGCTTTACAATAAGTCACCGATTGTCATAGGGTGGTTTGCAAGACTTGTTGAGCAATATCCTTGTCGGAATCTTGTCTTCTCGTCGTTATGCTTATGTATGTTCATCTTTCCTCAACCATGGCCGTCTTGACTTCCACCCTTGCTTTGGCTAACCTTTCCTTCCAGTTCAGGGTAATTGGATCTCTTCACTTGTGCTTTGGTAATTGCCATAGCTTCCTTAACCTTGGCTATGTCAATCATATTGACGTTGGCTTGCTTTAGACAATTTCCATCGTTATGGTTCTCGGTCCCACACCATCTACAGACAAGCTCAATGTCATTTTGGTTAGGGAAATCTCTTGCAGAATGGCCCCACTCATTGCATTCCCAACACTCTACAATTGGCTGTCCTTCGGGGTGGTACCAAATCCGACTATTGCTGCCACTATTATTCTGTCTTCGGCAGTTCCTTGGCAAGATGATGGGTAGTGTTGATGGCTCTTTTTTTGTGGACAATACGTGGCCGCTCTAATTCCACAAATTGTATAGGTGCTCTTTGACTGAACGCCTGTAACTTGACAAATCTTGCACAAAAGATCCTACCTTCGTTCTTATTGGCTCCCTTTAGTTCATCTAGAGCATGTCTTTTCTCAAGGCTTGCAGCGATCTAGGCTCACTGTCATATCACTAAGTTTGACTGCCGCCGCCACTATTATTCTGTCTTTAGTAATTCCTAGACAACATGATGGGTAGTGTCCATGGATCTTTTTGTGCTAACAGTACTTGGTTGCTCTTATTCCGTAAATTTTATAGGCACTCCTTGACTGAATGCCCTATAACCTGACAAATCTTGCACAAAAGATCCTTACCTTCATTCTTATTGTCTCCCCTTAATTCCTTCATCATCTAGAGCATGTCTTTGCGCAAGGCTTGCAGTAATCTAGGTTCATTGTCATCACTGGAGAGAAGGTCATGTTTTGTTTTCTTTGAGCGTGATGACGTATTTTTCTTGCTTTCAATGTCTATGGCTTGTTTGTATGCATCTTCGTTAGATGAGGGTGGGACCACTTTCATAGTTCTTTGATTCTTGTATTATAGGCACTGACATTCTTGTGTTTACCATGTAGGGTATTAAAGATTTCAGTGACAAATGCATTGTCATCCCTTAGGAGTTTGAAAATGTTCTTGAAGGCTTTTCTGAGTGTTTTCTATGTTGTTTTCTCTCAACTTGGTGACGCTGTATACTAGTCAATCGCCATTCCCCAAAGCATGGTTGGGAAACTTCTTAATTGTAGCATTCCCTTCTCAAGATTAATCTTGGAGAAGATCCTTAGCCTATCCAGTATTTTACCATGGGCTAATGGCGTGGAAAAAGGGGAAATAAATTAATAATTTAACTTTAGTGCAAAAGTAACTTTAATTTTTTTTGTTAAAAACAAACCCCATTCACATTAATGATAAATCAAAGAGTACAAATTTGGCCTTGCCAGGCTTGAAAACTAGACCTGGGTATTACAAACAAAAGAAAACAACATGGAAATCCTCATGCTAAGAAATAAAAAGTAAGAATTTGTTGGATATCCTTCTGTATCTTATCTGACCATCATAATGGTGGGTAGCCATAGCATATAAGGTTGTGATTATCAAGAGCCCAATTAGCCAAGCCATTTGCTACTTTGTTTCCTTCTCTGGGTATGTGGATATACTGCACTTCTTGAAAGTGAGCTTGCAAAGTTGTAATTTTCCATAGTTCACGATCAATTATCCAATTTGAGCTTTGACCTTCTCCTGAATGTGATAGCAAGTTTACAATCACCTGAGAATCCGATTCAATTTGCAGTCTTTGTCAACCACTTCTTAGAGCCTCTTGCAGTCCTTTGTATACAACTTTGATCTCCGCTACAGTAGTATAACCCAATTTTTCAGCAAATAAGGTCACCATGTTGTGTGCTGTACGACCAATACTTGCTATAGCTGCCAAACCTGGATTTCCCCTTGAGGCCCCATCAATGTTCAATTTTCCATATCCTAGTGGGGGAGGTTTCCATCTTTCTCGTTTTCTTTCTTTCTTCAGGCTGTGGAAAATTGCCATTGTGGTTTGTTTGGGTTGAACATAAAGCTGATGGCATATAGGCTTCCTTTTTGGGTTGAGGGTTGAAGGTAAAGAAATCTCGTGCTTAATACTTTCAGCAATGTTAATCTTGGTTTTCTCCCATACATGTAGATATCTCTACTAGCCTGCTGAAATATTCGGTTGTTTCTTTCTTTCCAAATATTCCAAAGAAGAAGAGAAATGCTAACATATAAAGATGGACATAGGTTTTGACCTTGGGAAGATGTCTTTGCCAATCTCTAAAGAGCTGTTCAAGAGGTAATGTCCCCTTTTTCAAATAAAAATTAATTAATTAAGGTTGGTACCCTTTAATCCATTCCCCTTGGATTAAAGGAAAATAAATTAGGGGAAATTCGATTTGCACATGTGGATTTAAAAATTAAATATATATTTTTATTTGTGCAAGTCAAAATAAAAAATAGGAAGAAATCGATTTGCCTTGGGCCAATTAATGATCATTGGAGGTAAATTAATTAATAAAGGCAAGTCGCATTTTTAGAAGATGATTTATTTATTCTATGAGCTCATTTATTAATAATTCTGGCATAGGTCGATTCCTTTTGGGCATCAAATATTATATTAAATTCTCTCATGTATTTTATTTTCAAATATTACCTTGGAGAATTAACATTGGCTTTGGAGTTTGACATTTTAGGCTATTTTAATAGATTAAAACTCTCCTCTCTAGAAGATGGTGCCAAAAATAAAAAGGGAGCTTTGGAGATTGAACAAATAAAAACTATAAATGAAGATGATGGGCACCCCTTTCGCATGTTGACGGTTATTATAACTTATCTTCGTGCTTGAAGAGGGATGTATGCCCACTAGTGATCAAAAAATAAAAGGTGTTCTATTAACATTACACTATTTGTGAAGTGTGTATGCCTTCTTGAGCTATGAATTGATGAGTTATTGCTTAAATCTATTTGCCTATGTGAAGTCGCCATTATTGGGAGTGTCTAGAGCTTGATTTCATAAGGGTTTGAGCTAGTGCTTTTGATAAATCAATTTATTATATGCTGCTAGTTTTTATGGTGTAAATCAACTTGTTTGGAGCAGGTTTGTGCACATTTTTGAGTGGTCTTTAATTCAAGGATCTAAATCTGAACTGTTTTTGCTAATTTTTCCATGATAATATCTCTTGATTTGAAGATGTGTTTTGAAATTTTGGCTTCTAATATTGCTGGAATTTATTTTAAGTGGTACGACTGGATTGGGCAATTTTGTATCACTGTTTGAAGGGTTTTGGAGAAGTTTTCAATCTGTAATTGTCATAAAATAATTATTGCAGATTTGAAATGAGCTTATTTGAGTGTGGAAAGTCTGTATAAAATCTGGAATTTATTTTATATGCCATTCTAACCTTGGGCGACTTGGATTTCAGTATTTGTGGGCAGTTTTGAGGGGCTTAAAATGTTCAGAAAATTCTGATTTCTTAGTGCTAGTTGGAAAGTGTATAATTTTAGTTTTCATCTGCAATTCGTTTCACTCAAAAATTCCAAGTATTGCATGAGATATCAATTTTTGAAGTTTCAGCTGATTTTGGTACATTTTAATTCATTTATTACTGCTGCAATTAATTTGGTCAAAGAAGTGACTTCTCCGACTAGATAGCCCATCTAAATGTATCACCTTGGCTCACTCCAACCCCATTTGGGTTGTATTGAAGCTGACACATGGGTTAGTTGAGGTGAACCTGGAAGGGTTTCTCTTCTAAGTTTGTTTCTTTAGCAAGTTTTTAGTGAATTTTAATTAATATCCCAAAAGGGGATATTACAAATCCGCAGTCTGATCATACTCAACCATTGTGGTTTTCTTGCAACCAGACAAAAAAACTCACTTTGGGCCATATAGGCTGGCTGTCATATCTTTGTGAAGATGTCCTTGAGGGGATAAGCATTCCATGAAAGTTATGATGTCAAAGTTTCATAACTTGCTGAGACTTACTGTAAATAATTAACCTGAGGATTTCATGCTCCCCATCCTTGAGAGTCAGTTTACGTTGAGATGCAAAGAGTGGTCGTTCCATGAAGATTTTATTAAGCAAAACTTGTCCAGTTCCCGCTTGATTGTGAGAATTGACCATGTCCTTGAGAGGAATCCAACACTTACCTAATTCCCATTGATCATTGAAGTAATTCTGAGGCACATATAGTTTGCTACATTTATCCACTTCCTTTGTTTTGCATGGTCTCCATAATGTGGCTTACGCATGTATTGGACAATAATTATGAGTTGACCATCGTCAAGAATCTGTCCAACTTGCCATTACCATGTCCTTCCCTTTATGCACAATCACAGAATGTATGTTTTTTAATGATCTGACTCACACTTTTAAGACTGCAAGGTTAGGCGATTGCCTTTAAAGTGATTGAAGGGAAAGCTGAATAATACTTCATCGGAGAAATCTCCTAATTTTGCACGTGGAAGGGTGCATACTTAGCTCTAATATTGACATCCCATTTTTCTTCAGATCATATTAGCGTCTGCCACTTATAAATTGGTAACAAGAGCCTTGGTATTGTCCCTCCTTGCATATAATAATGTTTGATTTGGTTTTCGTTCGAGTTTGATAGCACTATCTATCCGTTCTTGCATAACTTTTTATTTGTAATCCTGAGCCACTCCCATCAGAAGGCCTACTTGTTTTGATACAAGACATTTAAGAAGTTGGCCAACAAGTGGTGACCCAAGCTTTATTTGCATTTTCCTTTTCATCTATCTATTGCATCTGATGACCCAATTGATATTGGTATTTAATCATTATGCTGAAAATAGCTTCTCACAATTGGAGTTGCTTCTTGGGAACGCTGAACATGAAAAGCAACCAACTAATTGTTACCTTTTGCTTTTGGCTGATTAGGGGTTCTGGATTGTTTGTTGACAACCCGTGTTTCTGGAACTTGGGATTCCATAGAATCCTCACCTATCATGTCTTCTTTCATCTTATTCAAAGAGATGCAAGGATCCTGTCATGAGTATTCTTTTGGATGAAGAAATTCTTCTTTACTACTGATCTTCTTCTTGGGGTAGATGAATTCCTCATGCCCTACAAGACTCCACAAATGGCTCTAGAACTTTTGATGGTTCTAGTCTTCTGAACAGATGGCCATATTCATGACAAATTTTGTAGTATCTATTGCTTCTCGGTCGAAGACCCTTAGCCCATTCATTGTTTCCTAAATGGTTAAGGGAAGAATAAAAGGGAAACTTAGTCATAATAAATTGATATAAAGTGCATCTTAAATATTATTATAAGCACTTTATTAATTTATTAATGAAAAAAATGAAAAAGAAAAGAAAAAGTAATAAAATAAAATTAGAAAAAAAGAAAGTGAAAAGCGATAAAAGTCACTTTATTTTATTTTCCCTATGGAAAATGGTGACCCATGACCCCAAGAGGGACTATTTTGCCCCCAAAGATTATTTAAATGCAGGAAAACCCCAAAGTGCTATTGGTGGTCTGTGGGTCAAAAAGGCAGCAATCTGAATTTGCTATAAAAGCAAGTTGACTTGTATGGAAGGGGAAAGCAGTATCTCTTTTGTTTATGATAATTTTGATATTTGTGGTGTCCTTGCATGCTGTAATGTCCCCTTTTCCGGGGCATTAGATAAGATATTTATTCATCTCTTTGATTTGCATTGAAAAGTAGGTCCCTTGGGACGCTACAAGTGGGAATGCCAAAAGAACTTAAAATGTGCACATAGGATTCGACTTTCTATTATTTAATTAAAAAACAAGAGATTGGAGTGCACAGGAAACTTAGTGAAGCAATTTTAATGGCCAAAGATTGCAGATTTGGAGCAAAAAGTTTAAAGAAGGGGGCATTTGAATGCCCCATCTCCGACACTTCCCTTAGCTTATCCGAAGGAGGAAGCATGGCCATATTTGTCATGTAGCTGACTTGGAGATCTGGAATTTATGTCTCAGATGAAGGGAGCAAGATGAGCCCTTTGTATGCCTTGGTTCTGATTGAAGGGCTCTCAGTCGACTTCATCTCAAGCCTTTGGAATTGAAGGAGGTGCTATTTGAAGAATAATCCAAATTTTGAAGACATTATCTGCAAATAATTCTATAAAATATGCAAACAGATTGCCCTTAAATATTGATGAAATTTGGTATTTTTAACACCAAGGTTTATTCTTATGGCAATTGCTGATCAGTGATTTATAAGAAATTCATTTTTGGTTGAATTTTCAACCCAAATCAGCTCAGAAACTTGGATTCACCTGTAGATTTATCCTAGAATTAGGTCATTTTTTCTACATGAGAGATGCTGAAAATTAAATAAAACACTGTGACCAACCTTTTGCACAACAGTAGGATAATTTGTCTTATTGATGGAACCCTTGGTATTTTGAATTGTGGAAAAGAACATTGAATCATATTGCTAACTCAATGATTTTTTGGCTGGACCCCATAAGTTTGAGAATCGTTTCACCCCAACCAGTTAAGCGAGAAATAGGTTTTAGAAGTTCTCAGCACTCTTGGGGTTGGGTTATTCATTTCATTGAAGACACCTTTTGATGCTCAACATCTCGATGTGATTTTGAGTTCAATAAACATTCTTGGTGATTTTTGCCCATCCTAAAACAAGTCGCTTGCTTTTATGGAGAATGACCCAAAGAGGAATGCTTGGTTATTAATCAATTTTTTCATTAAACCCTTTTTCCAACCTATTTTTGCTATCCCTGCAAGTCGCATTTTAGTGCCTTGAATAATTAAATCTGCTAAGGCTTTGCCTTAAAAGGAATTTTTCAATTTTCGTGCATTTCCTTAGTCCCTTATAAGATGTAGTATCAAGGAGTAATATTGCATTTTTGAATTTTTAGTTGTTTACAATAAACTATCATAACTTAATTCCCCCTTGTGTATCGTTCCTTCAGAGTTAAGAGGAGAATAAAAAGGCTAAGATTGTCTTCCACCAGGAAGGGGATATTCATTTCCCGTTGAAAATGGCTTCCAACCCCATTTGGGTTGTGAAGAAGGGCTATTTTAGGTTGAAAAATCAAAAGGAAAAGTTCTTGTGATTTTGGTGGACTCCTATTGGTGTTACAAGCTTTCTATAACAACAATCGTCTTTAAAAGGGGAAAACAATCTCTTTTCCATAAAAACTCCAAATTTTCGAAATTTTTTGATCTCTTTGGCTTTAGACTCCAAAGGACGAAAACCCTCTATAAGCTTAGAGAGAAGAACGAAAACTCTTCTTTCTTTTGAGAGGGAGCTTCATTCAGAGGTTTCCATTGCATTTCAAGATTCTATTGTGTTTTCCAGTAGTGTCTGAAGGCTGTAATTTTGCAAATTTGAGCAAGGGTTTGAAGGAGAATATTGGTTGTTGTTTGAAGGGTTTTTCTGCATGAGAGGTCTTTGTTGAAGGTCAAACTGAAGGAGAATCAAATCTGAGGTGTTGTGATCAGTTTTGAGGCTTGTTTGAGGGCTTTCCAAGAGGGGTGAATGGTTGTTGATTTTAGGTACAACTAGGGTTTCATCTACACATTTCCAGATTTCCGAGCCTGTTTTGGGTGCCTTCCACCCATCGGAAAATTCTGATTTTGGTATCATTGGAAAGCTTGTGATTTTATCTTCAATTTGAGCTATCATTTGTCAAAAATTGTTGGGTTTTTTGAGTTATGAATTTATGAAGTTTCGGTTGAATTTTCGCAATTAAAAATTAGATTTTCAGTATTTTGCAAAAATATAAGTATTTTCAGATTTGATAATTCAAGGGCTAGCTACAAATTTAATTTCATAATTTTTGAAGGTGTTTTGAGGCTATTTTACACCCATAGGCAAATCTCCTAGGGTTTTGGCAAGGAATTTTGGGTTGTTTGCATTGCTTTCATAAAAACAATAATTTCCAGCTTTCTGTTCATTTTCCACATTCATATTTCAAAGGTTTTGATAAATAATTGTTGAATCTTGCATTTTTAATTGCGATTTGTCGTTATTCCGTTTGAGGGTGAAAATATGTCCATTGGGGACATTATAGTGGTATCAGAACAATGTATTCTCCCAGCCTGTGAAGAGAAAAAAAATCAGATCTGAAGACAAAGAAGAAGACCATGGAAGAGCATCATCATGGACTCCTACTACAGATAAGAAAGCTTTTTGAAGATTTGATCACCAGAGGCCACAAAGAGTTGCAATCTTTGTTGGGTAGATGCTTAGAGAGATCTAAGAGACAGTTATAGGAGCATTTGAAGATTTGAGTAGATCCTATACAAGGGGATGAGTACTGCCATAACAAGCTCTCAAGGAAATCAAGGCAATAAGGGTGAAGGAAGCTTTACTAGATCAGCTAGAATATCCGCCAAGCCTCCACATCAGTTTTGCAGAGCCAAGTTTCTCCTAAAGGAGGAACAACCAATTGAGGAGGATGACATGGAAATATGGGGAAAAGAGTATGCAACACTCAATTCTAAGGTAAGAGCTATGTTGACCTTTGAAGATTTTTGTGAGTTGAAAGATAGCAAAGGTACAAGGAAAAATACCAAGATATCAACATGAGAAAATTACCAACAAAAATTGGAGTAAGAAATCAACCCATAGAGTATTCCACCATGCAAAGTGAAGAAGAAGAGGCTTCAAGGAAAAAAGGTATGCAAACTTCTAATGAGAAAATAATTGCATTAGTGAGGAACAAACACTAATTGTTGGATGCAAAATTGAAAAGATGTTTCAATTCCAAAAAGGTATTCATAACAATGAGTCATTGTCATATTTTAGGATTTACCAAGTCACATTATTGATGGGCATGAAATTGTCAAGAAGTGTTGATTTTGTGTTTGTCTGAAATCAGGAGTCACAATAGGGATGGTGTTGTTTTGGAGTTTTCTAAATCAGCATGTAGAAGGTGGAACCTTTTGATGATCTTCTTTATAAGGAGGTTAGGAGTAGTAAGGATGGAATCATGGAGTTCAATCATCTTCATCCTATCATGGTTACAACCGTTTTATCATGATGGTATTCAGCCTGTTGTGGATAAGAATGTTAAGGATTTGGTACATCAAAGTCAAGTCATCATGAAGACAAAGAGAGATGAAAACCTTCATGGGCATTATAAGGTATGGGATCCAGGTAATATGTTGTATTTGTCCAAAGTTACCAATTCTGATTTTGAAAACTTTGTGATTGATTTCATAAGGGAAAGAAGGAATTCAGAATTGTCTTTTGGGATTACAAGTGTGGGCAAGCATGGTTTCTTCATTGGAGATTCCGGTGCAAGAAGGGAGAGTACCTCTCAAGGTACTAATGTTGATTTTCTGATTGCTAAAAAGGGTAAGAGAGTATTTTTTAATCATCTTCTTGCTGGACTGTTCATAACAGCAGTCATAAAGAGAGGAGAAAAAGCTTTGTTAATAGAACCCATGACTGTTTTTTATATCAGCAACGTAAGGGAACCTTTGGAAGGGTTAGTGGGGACACTTGGTCCTCAAAGTCTTCATAGAAACAAGGTGCAATCTGCTGATTATGAAGAGAAGTTGATTTCAAGGGTGACTCTTGTCAATGGCATCATCATGCCTTATGAAGAAAATAGTACCAACCACCCAGTCCATTGAAAAAACATGAGGTATGTTGATATATTTTGTCATGATTGAGTTTGCTAGAGGATGACACATGTCTTGGATGACACAATGGTTGCATGATTTTAAGGTGGAAGATGATGCTCGGGTTGAAGAAAGATATGAAGGTGCTGATCCTATATCAGAAATTCTGAGTTGCAAAAGTATGTTGAGCAGCCCCATTTATGATATGTCATATTTTTTGTGTTGGCTTCTCTCATGAGGAATCAATTGTACAACAAAAGGTATGAGGTTCCTTGGGTTGAAGATGATAAAGTTTATGAATGCATGAGTTCTAATTTTGATTTATCTTCTCTTATGTTTATGGTGGAATGAAAATAATGGGGAATCATGCACAAGTTTTTTCATGGTATGAAAAGCATTACAAACCTTACTTGGATGCATTAGTATCATTACATTTTCTCTTTCAATTGTTGCTAATTCATGACTCTATGGAAGACTTGGAGAAAATGTGGGGAAAGAGAATAAAGTTTGATGAGGGGGCAGCCATATATATTTCCAACATAGAAGAAATTGGTGACCTATGTCCATGGAAAGACATGCCTTGCACAAAGAAGGTAACTCAATTTTTTATCTTCATTAAGAGATGTGAAGTACTTGAATGTTTTTGTACAATTGGGTTACTTGAAGTTGGGACCATTCAATTGACACATGGGCTGCCATCTTTTGGGAAAATTGTTTTCATTCACCATGTTGATAAACTGAAATTTTTGGTGGAAAACAAAGAAATCAGGTTTCATAGTATGCAAAGGGGATCTGCATTTCTGCAGTTTATCAGCTGATTGAGAAGGCATGAAATCACATTTGAATGTAGAGAAGGTTCTGATTTTAATTGTTTATCAGCTGATTATCCTTTTTCCAGCCTCTTTATTGCTTTATTATCTGCTGGAAATATGAATTTGGTAAGGTGTTTGGCAGTTGTTGAGGCAACTATTCTTGTAGAATGCAATTGGGCACTTTTTGAGGGTTTAATCCTTCAATTTCAGTCACTTCAGACCTGCCTTCATTTTATCATTAGTAAACTTGTGACCCACTCTTGGTCATTTTCAGCTGAATGATGTCATAAAGGGAACTAATTTTCAGTTTGACGAGACATTTCCCAATCTGATTTTTAAAGGGGAATTACAGGGATACTATGATATCAGATTAGTACAGCAGAAGCTTGGCACACTATCAAATGGGTGACATGTCACATTCTTGAAGAAGACAATGAGAGCTCTTGTTTCTTCTAATATGTTTGCTTCATGTGCAAGTTGAAGATAAGCAGGGAAGGTGAAGCAAGGGAATGCTGTCCTATGACTCCACGACATTGTGACATGGGCAGCTTTGGAGCTTAGAGAAGCTTGTCATAGCTATTGCATTCTCATACATTGGGGAAGATACAATATCTTTTGGAGCACATTTCTGCATTGGCATTACACTCATAAATGCATAGACTCAATGGAAGCAAGTAAGGTTGGCATATTCTCCCAAAGGCTTCATCATTTGAGCGGCACCTATGATCAAAGCTTTGGAGCACTACATCATGTTCTTTCTGATTGCACATGGACACTTGGGCATTTGACTTGGAATTGCTACATGAGGGGAAGCAATTTGGGAAGGGAGGCACTGAAATGGTCCCTTCACCAAAATAACTACGTTGAAGACCCTTATCAACCGAGCTTTTGGTTTCCCCACGGCTAAGGGGTGATAATGTAAGGAAGGACTATAGCTCTTAATAAGTTGGGATGAAGTGCAAAATAAGCTTATTATAAATTGCACTTATAATATTTTGGTATTGATTGGAGTTAAGACCTCGTTAGATGTTAAAAGCAGGGTCTAACACCATAGATATTACAATATCAGTTCGGGCTTTATTCCCGGAAAACAGACTGTGCATTCTAATAGCAAAAATATATATTCAGCCAGTTAAAGTGCTATTTCCCAAGCATGTTGGATGGGAAGACCTCTTCCAATATTCCCATTCTTGCCTCCCTTTTGCTTTTCCTGTTCTGTTACTTCACTCCAAATGCCGGGAGGGTGTCAGATTGAACAATGAGATCTCTAAGATCAGTTGTGATTTCTTGGGACAACGACTTAAGTCGTGCAAAGACTCCTGATCCGAAGCTAGTTTGTGCAGTTATGCATGCTCTTTTCAGTCCTCCCTCGATGCTTTAACTCCATTTCTGCCGGGAATTTCCCAGTTCACTTGCCTGCTAATGTTCTGTTGTTTCTGTTGTCTTATACTCTGAGCCCATTTTCCTTTCGAAGCAGACTGTTTAATCCGATGATTCCCTTGGCATTGTTCGAACTTTCTTTTTAGCTCCATTTGTATGTGAGGACAATAAGCTTGCAACGGTTTTTTGAGACCTGCATCTAAAGATCCGGTGTTCTCATAGTCCAAAACCATAACTTGGAATCCATTGACTTTTTCCAAATTTCAATAAAATACGATCTGGTAGTCCTTCTGAGACTGGGTGAATCAATTTCAACACATTCATGAGAGCATTGTGCACATCCAGAGGGAGTTCTATCTCAAATCATTCTCTAATAAACTTGCCATTAGCAATTAAATAAAGGTGCATACCATAGATGCAAGTGGAGATGTGGAAGCCTAACCACAAATAGGCGTTTGAGGTGACAGAATGAGAATTCAGATCAAATTTTGGAAACCAATGAGTCAAATATAGACCGGCATGTACCCCATGAACCATGGACACCTAATAGGCATGCGTGAATCACTCGGTTTCTTTGAAATGCACATGCATAAAGATAGCCCCTGGGGCAGAGTGAAATTTCACACTTGTTGGTCCAACAAATATCCAATATAGATCGGGTAGAGGAAGGCTTTGGGCCATTGAATATGTGACATGATCATGAGCATCATGAAGAGTGCTGAAAGTGTTCTTCCACCTCGGGGTTTTTGATCTCTAGAGCAGGGATCTCTTTGCCATGTCGACCAGATACTTGATTTCCAGGAATAGAACCACCTCTAGCTCCAAGGATATCTTTGAACGATGTCGAACTTAGAAGCAGTAGCACAGGGTTTTGTTTTACCGTGCATCGTGTTTTTTCCAATGGAAGCAAGTAAGGCTGCATCCCTGTCGGATTTCTTCCATTTGAACAATGGATCCTTTCTTTCTTTGGGCTTCCCTACATCATGTTCTCTCTATTCCCATGGCACTTGGACATGTGAATTGCTCTTGAGGGAAAACAATTTGGGGAAGGGAGGATTGAAAGTACCCTTTCACCAAAATAACATGTCAAAGACCCTTAGCCCAATCCTGTTTCCTTGACGGCTAATGGGTGATAAAAAGGGAAACTATAGTCTTAATAAATTATTATAAAGTGTAGAAAAAGAAACTTTATAGAAAGCACTTATATTAATTTATTAATGACTTAATAAAAATAAAAGAGAAAAAGATAAAGTGAAATTAGAAAAAGAAAAAGAAAAAATGTCACCTTATGTTTTTATTTCCGCTAAGGGAAAAATGCGACCCATGTTGGGGATGAAATAAAGGCCAAAAAAGAATTAAATGCGGGGAAAAGCCATTTGATTGGTGGTTGTGGGTGGCTACTAAGCCAAGATTACTTATAAAAACAAGTGTACTTGGCTTTGTAAAGCATCTCTTTTATTTTATACAAATTCTGATTTTTGTCTGAGCTTGAGAGCTTTGCAAAATAATTTCTAAGGACGAAAACCCTCGAAGATTATCTCTTGAAGATGAAAACCCTCTTGAGATTTAAAGGAGAATGAAAACTCTTCTTCTATGTTGTGAGGATTCTCCATCCAGGGGTTTCCATTGAGCATCAAAGATTCAAGGGAGCTATGTTTTCCAGTAGTTTTCCAGCATGTTTAAGACTTATTGCTAACGGTTTGTGAGTTGTTTGAAGACCTACAAGGGATGAATATTGCATGTTTGTTGGGAGTGTTGAAGCTTCCATTTCCAGTTTTTGCATTGCTAGGGCATCGATTTCAAGCTAAATTCAAGGAGAGATCAAATCTGAAGTGTTTGATCAGTTTTGAGGTGTTTTTGGGCCTTTCCTAAGTGGGGCGAAATTGTATTTCCAGCTTTCATTTACAGCTAAGATTTATCTACATTGTGCTCCATAAATTGCAGATCCGTTTTGGATGCCTTCCTGCCATTGAAAAATTTTCTGATTTTGGGTTCATTGGAAAGCTTGTTTTTCAAGCTTCAGTTTGAGCTATCATTTGCCCAAAAGTTTTGAGTATTTTGCAAGTTATTGAATTTACAAGTTCTGCTGCGTTTTTGCCCTATAAATTCTAGAATTAATATTTTTCGAATCTGATTAGAGATCCTATTTTGATTATTAATTATTTACTTGCATACAAAATTTCATAATTTTTGGAGGTATTTTGAGGTGGAAAAAACTATTTTTGCTAAATAGTTGGCCTATAGTGAACTAGGGTTTTCAGAAAAATATTCAGTTTGATAGTAATTGTTTTTGGCTTTTTGGATTAGTCAGATTTGGCCCTAGTTGGGAATTGCAGGAAATCCATCTGGGGTAAAAATATGTCCATTTGGGGACATTACAAATTCTGCATCGGAAAAGAATATTTTGTAATCTAATACATGTTCCCATATCTCTTCCTCGACGACCAAAGAGATCTTTGTAGGAAGGGGTTTATTAAGGTCCATCAACACACAAATGCGAGCATAAATCATTTGTTCCAATTTAAGGGAGGTCTCAGTGATCATCATAAAAGTTCCAAGAGTATTACCAATCGCCATAAAAGCATTCTGATGCCAGTATTCAACAGGAAGCCCAAATAATCTAACCCCGATAGCGGCCACCAAGAGGATTTCTTCATCAACTTTGAACATAGGGTGCCAAGGTTTCATAAACAGGTCTGCCCTTGCAAAAAATCATGCCCCCCTTGAAATATAGTGTCTCGGTTCATAACTGAATCAAAAAAGATCAAGAAATATCCATTAGGGTAAACCGAGATCGTGTACTCACCTTTAGTATTCCATACTTTCTTTGCCCATTCTTTGAGAGCTTGTATTGAAGGACGGAAACCCAAGAATCTGATAATTAGGCCTCGTTTTCCAGCTGCTCTATATTACTTTGAATATTTGTTTTTTGAATCTTCAACATTGGAGTACCATTAGTAGCCTTCAAACAACCATTCTTGTTCCTCCTTGGGTCATATTTTGGCATTCTCAGAGAAGGTTGAATTTTTTTTCTTGGTATCTGGTTTCTGGAGCCCCCACGAAGGGCTTCCTTAAAGCTAGGTTTAATTGGGTCCTCTGGGCCCATCACTTTCTGTTGACTTGTACCAGCCATAGCAAGAAAGAGTGTTTAAATTTCACACGTTTTCCCAGGGGGCAAACGTGATAAATCCACCAAGGCTAGGAGTCGGCAAAATCCATGAGATTGCCCAAACAAGAAATGGACAAAAAGGAAGAGACAAAATAGAAAGGATAAAAGCAACACACCGAAATATCTGAGTTCAGGCGGCGTAGGAATCCGATAAAACAGGGATGGACACTTGGCTAGGAAAAACGCCACAAATGCTTTATGAAAAAGAGATAAGGATAGAGACGTCAGGCAAAAATTGAGTATTTCAAAGTGAACGCAAATTATTCGACAACATCGAGTATCTCGTGATACCATCGTCCGCCTGAGATCGTGATACCATCGTCTGTTTGTAGCACATCAACAAAAGCTAGTCTTACAAAAAAGCCGCTGAAGTAACGATAATTACAAACACTTATGTTTTATTATTAATTTAAAAAGTGGCTTAATAAGGTAAAGTTAAAATAAAAATAAAAATAAAAACATTACTTTATTGAAATAAAGTAAAGTATTACATTATTTTAAACAAATTAAAATGCCAAAGTGGGGTGTCCCATTTGGGGACTTTGTATTGAGACATGAGCCATAAAAAAAGCATAAAAGGAGGTCGTTTGGGTTCATTTGGGATATCTTTTTGGCCATTATCATAATTTCATGAAGGGTTTGAGTTGCTGCTCCAACTTTTGCAGTAGAGGACGGAAACCCTCTTGTGTATTCAGTGATTGAGGATGAAAACCCTTCATTGCAACCAAATTTGAGGACAAAAACCCTCCAATCTGCCAAGGTATCTCCATTTAGGGGTTACAATTGAGCTTCACATCAGTTTGACAGAGCCATTTCAGTTGGGATAGTGTTGGGCTTCAGATCTACATCAACATCAGCTTTCAGAGTGAGAAATAACTAGGGCATCATTCAAAAATTCAGATATCCATCAAAATCAGTCAAGGAAATATAATATTTTCAGTTGCTACAGTGTCACTACAGTAAATTAGGGAAGATCAAAGCCATTTTTCAGCTTGCTATAGTGTTGCTACAGTAAATTATGGAAGATTTCAGCTTGTAGAGGATTAACTTCTAGCTTCAGTGTGGCTGACGATTGCAATCAGATATGACAAAAATAATAAAATCTCATCTATATGGTCAACCATAATTTCTGATTTTCAGTGTAGAAAAAGAATTAAAAAAATTGTGATTTCAGTGTTTATGTTATGGCTGTGTCATTATATGCAACAAATCTAGATTTTTCCAAGGGTTTAGAGATTATTTCCATCATTCTCCAGCTATTTTAATTTGCGCTGTTAGGGTTTGCAATAAAAATAAGTTTTCATAATTCTGCCCTAAGGGTTTCTGGTAAATCTGGGATTATTTAAAAAATTGCGCTTAGGGACATTACATAACTACATATGTTCATTTGTATGTCCATTGACATCAAAATGGTGATGCATGTTCTAACAATGGTGTATGGGATCCTCTGATGCGTCATCAATGAACTTTGATCCAGAATCCGGTGCATATAGGGGACAATAATCTAGGTGAGGATCTAGATGTGTTGTAAGTGTATGTGGAAGCTTTAGTTGAGTGCAACAAAGAAGATATAGAAGTGGAACAATAAATGTATCTATTTTTCTGTGCATTCTTTACATAGCATACTCTTGAGAAATATCTATGGCTGCTTATCTTCTACCTATCTAGTTTCTATCTAAGGCTACAGACAGGTACACACACACACACATATACAAAGTTGTAAAGGCAAGATCCGTTATGAAATTTGAACCATTTGGGATTCCTCATCCGACTCTTCACCTTCCGACCGTTAGGGAATGCGGTTTTCCAGGAGTGTTGAGGATTTTTTGATATATATGGATGTAATGCACGCCTTGGAGTTTCCTCTTGCCATGGCGCTACATGTAGTGAAGTGTGTTGTTGAAGGTCTTGTGCAAGCATTGAACTATGTGGCGTGTTTGGAGGTGCGTGCAAATCAATGTGTTTTGCACAGAGCACGTAGGTGCATGTCTGCGAGATGGAGTCTCTAGAGTTGAGTGGCATGTTTCCTTACACTATGCAAAGGGCTATGTGCAAGAGCTTGAAGCACAATTAGCATATGGATTTGCACGCATGCAAATGACATGCAACAGTGTGGAGATGAAGTGCCTCCTCAATGAAGGTGAGGCTGCCTTTATTGAAAACCAAAACTGTATTTACATCTGTACATTCAAAATTGTATGTGGGGGGTGTTTTGGAACATTAGTGGAAAGAAAAGTGAATGAGGGAGATGGAATGGAATGAAGGAAAGGAGTGGAATGGAATGAACTGAAAGAACATGCAAGAGTTAGGTAAAAACAGAGCCTAATATTGCATGAAGAGGAAAGATGAATAACTAACACAAATAAAACGGAGTTTGAGTTAGCTAAACAAGAATGTGTAAAAGGGAACACACATGAGCAAGTAGATAATCAGAGCTTGATCACTGTGAATTAGAACAACAGATTAATAACGTTGACAATAAGATCAAAGATAATATTTGCATGCAAGATTCAAACACCTAACATCTAATGAACATAAGAACATCAAATGTTACAAGAGACAATGAATGAGACACAAAGTTCGTATTTCATTAACTCCAAAATGTTTTCACAAAAGAACACAAAGTTTCTTCCTGAAACAAAGCTTGCACACAAAAGTATTTTCTTCTCCTCTCTCAAAGTCACCTTTACAAATGAGCCCCTCACTTCCTTTTATAACCCAAAAGTTGGTTACAAAGTAGTTAGGGTTTAACATGATCATTAAATAAGGCACCATAGTCCTTTGACATTTTATAACCAACTTTATTAAAGACAACCAAAAATAGAAATCACTTAAGTTATCCACAGTTCCCAGAGTTCCCGGAAACAAATAACAACATCCTTTTCTTAAAAATCCACTTTTTAAAATATACAATAATAACCAGTGCCTTATCCATTGAAATGGGGTCCGCCTATCTCAAGCGTATGAGAAATGGACTCTCCCACTTCGTTAGATACCAAGAAAATTAACTCCCTGAACCGCCGGTGAAATTAGGATCTGCCGCTTTTGCCAGTTGAAAGGATCTAAACCTTCCCAAAGTTTCAAACATTTTTTCTTCTTCTGGAGGTTCATTTGGTCGAAGAATAGCCTCACAAAATACCTGCAATTCAAGAATCCTACTTGGCATATCATTTAAATTAACAATTTTGGATTGAGCGTTCTCAAATAAGTTCTTTAATTTGATGCACCGCTCCATTGAAACTGACGAGAAATTGTTGGCGGGAGTGTACATGTCCTTAAACAATTGTGAAAATTGCTCTTCCACCTGCTCCGATGAACACCTTTGATTATGCTCATTTACGAGGTTGCAAGGAATCTCAGCTATGAATTCTTGAATCAAGGAGAGTGAAGTGAAGGCTTCATTGCACATGCTCTCATAATGGATCATAGAATCCTCGAGAAGCGTCTTCCTTGATTTGAGATGCAGACACCAAAGAAAACGTGTCCCTCGATGTTCAAATTCGAGAATTCCTTCAATGGCTAAAACTGAGGATTCCATACTTGTCATCTCCTGCAAACTGGGCAATATCTCATCCAAATTTGATATATTAGAAACAAAAGTTTCTTTGAAAGAAAGAATTGGATCAAGATACGCACTGACATCTTCATGAAGCTTAACCGCGGTCTTGATCGTCCCTTGGCCTAAAACGAGAATCTCTGAAAGCCAAGTTTTAGTGACATGGCCTAATGTGTTTATTTCTTTTGACAAATTGAGAGTTTCTTCATCAGGGGCAGCCACTGCATCAGGTACTGGGAAAGTGGATGATATGGGATTTATCAAATGTTGAACATATTCCACCAATTGATTCTTTTCGGCCTTGAGCTGAGAGTTCTGAGACTTATATTTCTCAAATCTCTTTAGCACGATATCAATTGAATCTCGAGCCATCGCCATGTCACTTTCTAATGTAGACCTCCCAAGTCCAAGTCTGGAAACTTCATAATCAGCAGGTGTCATGGCATCACACTCCTTATCAACTTGTGGGATGGCGAGATCTGCAAATCTATTTCCGTCATTATCCACCATTATTCGAGAAAGCACCTTAGGCTTCTTTGGAATGACGTCGTTTGAAAGTTTGAAAAGGGCATCAAAATCAATGTCAATTGCCTTGACAACCCTCTTCCTTTTCTTAACCTTGGAATCAACCCAGGAAGGAGTATCATGCACTATTTCCGCATACAAAATCCTAGAGCTCAAATCAATATTCTCATTGTTCTCGACATCATGAGATCCTGCTTGAATCCTATCTACGACCTCGATTTGAGGAGAAACAACCTCAATATCCACCTCCTGATTATTCGGGAGATTTTGGGAAATCCCTTCATGAACTACATGCTCCGAAGTGTTTGATATTTGAATTACCTGCACCTGAGTGGACGCTTGTTCGAAGCATGGCTGAGGATCGTTTGCCACGAGCTTCTGAGCACTATTAACAATGTGGGTAGAAGAATCTCTACTCGAGGTAGAAAATCCTGATACACGCTCTCTTCCTTCTTCGGGGTTAGGGTCTTTAGATTTTTCTCCTCGTGACACGTTACTTGGCGAAGTGGATTTTGGCAACCACTCCTTTCTTGCTTGTTGTGTATGATTGGATGGTATAGAGGTTGATCGAGAAGAGGCTTTGGTTGAATGAAGGCCTCCTCGTGTTGGCAATTTTTGTGATCCTGAAGCATGATCTTGAATTGATTGTAACTTGGCAAGTTCTTTGTCGTACCAAGATATGCTTCTTTCAAGAATCGGTTGATTCTTGCTATCAAGAGAAAATTCATCTCTTTTGGTCCAGTCAATTCGAGGCAATGGGGTAAAAGCAACTGCATCATATGAGGGATCAATGACATCTTCATCATCATTTATGAATGAATCGGGAGGGTTCTTGATGCGGAAGGCCTTGATCTGAGCAAGTGTTAGGCGAGAAAACTCTCGTCTTCTTACTTCATGTTCGTCCGAACAGGCAGCCCAGAAATCTTCCATGGTAGGGTTATGTTGATACTTTGCTCCAAGAATCTTCTACATATATCCATTGATATCAAATTGGGCTCTCTTCACATATGGATGGATTGTAATGAGAGCGAACTCTTTTTCCATGAGTTGTGCACTGAAAAGATTTGGACATTGGTATTCCCCAATTTGGATTGGGAAATGAATTCCTGAACGGTGCTTGTCACTGAGAAGACAGTGAACTTGGAATAGTTGTCGCGCAAGTTCCATTAATGCCCATCTGTCACTGACGTACTTAGGAAGCTTCCATGGAGTACCAACAAAGCCACTCACGCGAATGTAGGAAAAGGATGAAAATTGAATAAACCATGTTCCCCATTGGGAAATGACACTCATGGCTTCTTTAGAAAATCTTTCCTCTGTATTCCGATTCAGGTTCCGAATCACGCGGAAGGTGAATGCATCGTTGACTCTTCTAAAATGGTGAGAGCTATTTTTGAAACTGAGTTGAGGGTAATAATGAAAAACACTATTTGACGGCCCCATGACTCCTCTTGTTTCAAGTCCCGAAAATAGCTTTCTTCTTGCTACTGCATAAGTCAGATACGATGTCATGTAGAAGCATCCAGTCATCTTAACTTCTATCAATTGTTTGTGAAGGGTGTTACTGATGATGGTGGCCCAATCCACAAACTCTTTCTTGGCAAGGATGATACAGATAAACTGATACATCCATGGGTGGAAAATTTTAGCAGAGGGTAAACCGAAAACTCGACTTAGGAGAGTAATCATGTCCCCGATTTCTTCCACGAACTCAACGCGGTACAGTTCTTTGGGAAGCCTGTCAATTCGAGGCCTCTTGGTCACTAACCAGTTGTTATTAACCATCTTGCTCCATCTCAGGGGTTCTTCATCCCAAAATTCTTGCGCTGACTGGCGAGTGATATCCACATTCTCAGGAAAGTCAGGTATGCCGAGCAATTCCTCAATGTGCTCTGGTGTGATTAAGAGGAAAGGCTCGCGATTATCTTTAAAAATTCCTCGTCTCTCAGGATCATAGTGCTCAGCACAAGCGATAACCAACTCTGGACACTGCACCGAGACAGGAAATGTTGCTGCTTGAGGTAGACCACTATGGTAAAGCCTATCCGAGAATATGCTTTTGCCTTCAGTTTTCACCCGTTCACAGAATTGTTGCACATTGATGTGACCCAGATTTGTATCAGTGATATTGTCATATGCTGACTTAATGGAACTGGGAGGGATGATTCCTTGGAATTCATACTTGAGCGTGGATTTGTTCGATTTCTCCACTGGCTTCCTCGATCTTCTTGCAGATTTGTTAGATTTTTCGGCCATTATGAATTTCACAAAAAAATGACTCAGGCACGCAAAACAACGCAAGCGGGGTCGGGTCTCAGTCTCCGAAACCCCCGTCAGTGCAAGAACAATATGATTCATTTTATTATTATTATTATTATTTAAAAACAATAATAATAATAATAAATAGTCCTGGTTACAATTTTTTTTTTTAATAAATACACACATCGAGACTCGATTTGAATTCCGACTTGGGCGACAACGTTTTATTTTAAATAAACGAAATCACCCGATTTCAATCTTGATTTTTATTTAATTTCCAGAGCCAATTCTCCTAGTATGTGTGAAAATGCCTGATTTAAATAGCCGTGTACTTTGAGATTCACTTCTTCCTTGATCGTCTGATCGATTGTGATTGAAACTTCAATGCGTTGATACCCCTGGAGAATGCGTGATTTCTTGTTGATGGAAATAGAAATGATTTAATCTTTTTCAGCTGGGAAAACGTGTTCTTCTCTGCAAATTTATTATTTTCTTTATTTCCTGGAAACGTCCACCTTCTCTTGGCAAATTTTAAAATTTTTGGGAATTTTCCAACGTGGCTGACTGTTTGATGATTTGCTGGAACTTTAGCGTGAAATCCTCCTTGGCAAATGCATGGGTGGCTATCTATTTTAACTCCTTGAGCTATCTCCTGAGCTGAGTGAGCTGTTGCGTGGGTTTCCTCCTTGGCCACGTAGGTATTCTTCTCCAAAGCATGCGTTGAAAATTCCTTCTCTGCTTGACTTTTCTTGGGCTCCTCTTCAGGACTTCTGCTTCCCCACGTGGGTATTCTCTGCTTCAACGTGGGCTCCTCTTCAACCTCCAGCATGTGGACTGCTCTTTTTTCCTTATTTTCTTTGCTTTGAAACTGTTCTTTGGCCTGCGTGATGGATTTATCTATTTCCTTCATGCTGAGCGTGGTGTTATGACAGCTACATGCAACATCTTTTTAATCCTTGGGCGCTAAAAACTGACTCCTTCCACCTATGCTGCGTGGAAGCTTCTAGTTTGCTCCTGGCGTGGTTACTTTGGTGGAATTTGTGATGGTTAAAATTGCTGTATTTCACACCCCTGCTGCGTTAGAAAACTCCTTCAATCTCCTCCAGCGTAGATGCGCATCAAAACAAAACAAAACAAAATGTCCCATTTTCGGACTGTTCTCCTTTTCAATGCGTAAAGATTTTCTTCCCTCTAGCTGAGCGTGGAAAATCTTTTTGGGCTGTTCCTCGAAGAATGTGTGAAATTTTTGTTGAGGGATGTGATAAAAATATTATGTTCTTTAGAAGAAGTGAGAAGCAATTTTAGAAATCTTCGTACGACTCTTTCCACCGAGTTCGTCGGAGGAATTTATGAGGGTCAAACTGACTTCCCCTCTTCCCGGGTAGTGGAATTAATTGCCAGGGGAAATGGGGAAAGCAACGGCCAATTGCCAACGGGAATGGCAAAGTGGGCTGGCAATCTCCGTTCAATTTCCCCATGTGGGAAATCGGGAGATTTCTTGCCCGTTTGCCAATTTATTAATTTGGCAATTGGGGGAAGAAATCCCACGAGCGGGAATTTAAAACAATTTTGCTAGGAAAGGGGAAATCCGGGCCCGGGAAGCCAATTTGGCATTCCCGGCAATGGGAAGCGGAAGCTTATTTTTCCCCGGCAATTAAAATAAAACTTGTCGAATGAATTTTAATTAATATTTATTTAATTAAATACTCCAAAATTATTAAAAATTAATTTTATCAAACAAAGAGTAATTAATTAATTAAATATTAATTAATTAATTTTAACACAGTTTAATGCTTGGCAGGAGGAGTTCTCGCCCGAAAAGGACGAAACGAAGACTGAAATGATCACAAAAATGAGACGGTCGTGATGAAAGTGATAAACCACGCAAAGTAACAATTTTGAAAAATTGCAAAATTTCCATTTTTTATTTTATTTATTTTTTAAAAATTTTGCGCAGTCAAAATTGGCTGATAACAAGTTCTATCGTGCCAAATTCTGGTTTTAGTGAGTTGAAAATGCAAGGAAGTGGTTAGTAGATTACCCAATTTCAAAATTTAATCTAGATTTTGAAGCGAGTATATGGATGCCTTTGCGAGAAGACCGATGAACACCTGTAGAAGGTCTAAGTGATGTGTTAGCTCAGGTTGGTCGTAGCAAAATATATTTGGAAGGTGGAAACAATTTGTAATTTGGCTGGCTAATTAAAGTTTGCACAATGAACCCTCTTATTTTGTTCATAAATATTTGATACTCTATTAATGCTCCACACCTTTTGCGACAACAACTTGCCTAGGCGTTTGGCACACAATATTTCCAGCAGAAAATATCAACATTTAATATTTTCCTTTTTGCTGAAAAAGAGCTGGTCGCTTTATGGTGTTTCATCTGCTTGTTTGCTTATGTATTGAAACTGATTTCAGGCCTTTGGTTTCCTTTTCTTACTTTCTATCATCTGCTTTGACAGGTTCTTATATGTCGAAATGAGGCAGAGAAATGTTTAATAGAAACATCCATCAATTCCCTTCGAATCAGTATTAAGAGTGATTTATTCGGATACCTTTGTTATTTTTTAGTTATTTGGTCTTTGGCAAAAAAATTGTTTATAAAATTCTACCTACAATTCAAATATTTAAATAGAAGGTTATGGTAAAGAGAAAATAGATAAGGTTTAGATATTCTATGAGAATATCCTAAGGAGTAGGCTGCACAGTAATGTGCCATCTAAGCTGACCCATAAATCATGACATTCTTTTTAATTGACTAGTTTGTAAGAATTATTTAGCTGATTATAAGCAGTGAACTCTTAATTTAGTGTCCACAAAAACAAAGGTCTAGAAGAAAACATGTGAGGAAAAATAATAATTGAAAAGTATATCCAATATGTGGACATTTGCTAAAAGATTAAGTGGATAGGAAGAATGAAACATCTCCCGTAATTTCAGGTAATATTGTTCATTGTTTTATTAAGAGTTGTATCATTACCTTGCTCAAATGTACAATTTTTTTTTGTTTTACGACTAATGGAAAATTGACAATGTTTATAAGTCAATTTATGTTTTGATTTGGTGAATTCCCCTTGCGGGGTGACATTTGGCTTGGATGCCATTACCAAGGGGTATATCTTCCGTCAAATTCACGTGGGACTTCAACCCAGCCTCATCCATCAGGTTATGCCACACCCAGCTTGTTGGATGTGGTATTTTATCCAATTTTAACACTTTTATCATGTCTCCTAGGGATTCAAACCTGGGGCTTCTCTTGGGAAGTCCCATGCTTTTACCATTTGAGCTCATTCCGTTTGACAATGTTTAATGGTTATTATTACTGCAATCTTGCTTCAAGGTAGAATCCTTACTTTTAGAAATGTGATCATGTATATATTGTCAGAAACAAATTGGAGTCTTTCTAAGACTGAAATGCTTTTAACCAAAGAAATATAGGAGAATAAATTTTGGATCTGTTTTTGATCACCTCTAAGTTATTTTGTTTCAGTTAAACTTCATTGGCTATATAAACATCATTGGCTATATGTTGACAATGGATTTTTGTCTCTTTGGTAGGAACACTATCCAAGTGTGACCTACAGATGCTTGGTTATATTTGTGGCAGTTGTTGCACGGACAAGTATAGTTATTTTCAACAGTAGATGAGAATCACCCTTGTAATTATCTAATCATTGTAAATATCCTTCATGTACACTTGGCCTAACAATTTGCTGGAGCCTTACCAAGTGCATGAAAGCTTTGTTTGACTAACTGAGGTGAAATTCAGTTCACTGAATTCTTCGACTGCAAGCAAGTTAGACTGAGGCAATTTCACATGTTCAGTTTCGGGGGTGTTTGCATGTGCTCGGCCTTATCCAATCAGCACACATTCTCATCCTTGTAAATCTATTTATTCCATACTGATGAAGAGTGTTCATCATTATTTTTGGCAGAAATATCCTTATTCTCTTTTGTTGTCATTTGTTTTTATGTGTGTATATGCTGTATGCTCCTATTGGGTTACATCAGTTGGTATCAGAGTTTTGTTTTAGCTCCATCTCTTTCTTTGTCATTCCAAATTTAGCCTTGCGCACAAAATGCTACTGTGACATCATATTTTGAGTTCTTTTTCCCTCTGATAGTTCTGTTAGAATATGCGGAGAGAGAAAGAATAAAGAAAGATTGGAATGTACAAAGAACGGATGAAGAGAAATCGGAATGCACACATTATCATTGTGTGTCCGTCATTTTATTATGTTAAAGATGGTTACAAAGTGGTTGAAGTAGTTTCAACCATTTATTAGTTAACACTTAACTAATATTAACACTAATGCTAATAAATAAGCCTTATATTTTAATACCCCCTCTTAAGGCTTACTCTATAGAACATACTGACAGAAGATTAAAATAACAGAACCAAACAAGACCACACATTCTTCAAAAGCTTTCCCTTTTGAAAATAATGCTTTGACCAAGGTAGAACTCCATCAAGCTGCCTCCCTGACCCTCGTAAAGGTGTAGTTCCCAAGTTGAATTCCCGAGTTCCCGGATTCCACCTCCCCGAACTCCCGAATTACAGAATCTCCCAAATTGTTGGACAACCATCCATACTGAGCTACTCCCACAGTGCTCCATCAAGTTGTCTCATGACCCTTGTAAGGGTAAATTCCCAAGATTCACAGACTCCCGAACTATCTGGACACCCATCCATGCCAAGTTTCACCTACACTGAATTCCATCATGTCTTCAAAGTGCTGGGAATCTTTTAAAATACGTATTCTCTATCAATGAGTTCATCAATTTCAGCATCCGGTGGATTTTCAACAATGGCTATAATCGTTCTTCCTTCTGTGTCATCTATTATTTTATTACAGTCTATATTCCGAATTTTTGACTTCAGGCATCAACAAAAATAATAATAATTTTCTATTCTCGAATTTGTTAGTGATTCACAATGTTCTTCGCCTTTTGTCTTCAAAGAAGTCCTCCCGATTCGACTATAACTGATTCACGTTTTTGACTTTGAAAAAACCTCCCCGCAACTGTAAATTCCTTTTGTGCTTTTCGTGACTGTAAGATTGTGTTTTCTCTTGTATTCGTGAGCCCTTTTGTGACTGTAATCATGTGTTCCTTTTGTGACTGGTCAGAGACCTCAAAATTTCTATATTTTACTTGGTGCTTCCCATGCCCTAGTTCATGATTCGCGACTTAGCAGATAGGATTTTCTATGCGTGCTCTAGTTTGTTAAAAATAGATATTTATTTTCATGTCCTTTGGAATCCAAAAATCGCGATTGTAAGTTTTGCCCTTGAAATTTCGTATTCACTTGAAACTCTTTGTTTTGCCCTCGATTTTTCTGAATTGACTGTGTTTTCGAGTGTCTGAAATGTGGTATTAATGGCGGAAATGAAGTCTTTGGTTGTATTTTGTCCAAAACTGTGTAACAGGCTTTCGAAATGTTCGCTGTAAAAAGGCCCTTCAGTAAACTGTGCTCGCGATTCGCAGGCCTTTGCGATGACTGTAAACTCAAACTTCTTCCCTTCTCTTTCTCCTTGCTTGCCGTGCTCTGATAACAATGTTAGAATATGCGGAGAGAAAAAGAATAAAGAAAGATTAGAATGTACAAAGAATGGGTGAAGAGAATCTTGAATGCACACATTATCATTGTGTGTCCGTCATTTTTTTATGTGAAAGATGGTTACGAAGTGGTTGAAGTAGTTTCAACCATTTATTACTAGACTGCAACCATTTATTACTAGACTGCATGGAAACGCCTTATGGGTCCTCGTACCAGCCTGGAAACGTACCAGGTACTGGTATGGGGTACGGTACGCTGTGGGTACGGCTGGAAACGTACCCACAGGGACAAGGTACGGTTCGGGTGCGAGTTTTGTCGTACCCGGACCGTACCATGTCCCTGTGGGTACGTTTCCAGCCGTACCTGTCCAAAAAAAACTTGCCAAAGACAACATTTCTTTCCTTTTTTGGCAATTATTTCCTTTTTTGGATTTTTGGTGAAAAAATCACAAGGGTAGAAAAAAAATTGCCATTTTTGGAAAGGGTCGGGGAAGATGTAGCAACAAAAACTTGCATGTGCCATAACTTTCATTCTGTGACTCCGTTTCAGGTGCTGTTTTCTCTAAAAGTGTATATTTTCTCGAGCTCTACGCATTGATGGCAATATTTTTCTTATTTTCATAAAATCCATTTTTGCACCTTTTTGGACCAAGCAACTTCTTGCAATCTTCTGAAAGAATCATGAGCTTTGATCGCCTGTAGACAAATTAGTAATTAAAAATACTGGATAGCTTTCCAAAACTCGGTGAGTATTCTCCCGTGCTCGGACTAATCGTCCCACCTGCCAGCTTGGATCCATATTTTTCCTGCTTAGTTATGATGTTTTGGGAAATATGTCAGACAATACTATCGTGCCGAGTGGATCAAGGAAGGTCACCATGAACAATCAAAACTCCTTGAATCTTATCATAGTCACTAAGATAAATAACTGTGATAGAGAAATAATAAATTTCAATGAGTATGCAATGTATGAGAATTAAATTTCAATAAGTATGCAAATGCTTCTTTATATATATATATATATATATATATATATATAAAACGTACCCAAAAACGTACCGTACCCAAGATTTTTAAAAATTTGCCGTATCGGCGTACTGTACCCGTACCCGTATCCATGCAGTCTAGGTTTATTAGTTAACACTTAACTAATATTAACATAACGTTAATAAATAAGCCTTATATTTTAATAAGTTTTGGTTCAAGGTTTTTTTTCCAAGCGTCTTTGCACTACCATCCATTTTTGAAAAAATTGTGGGGGTTTTAGCAGCTCTAGTTTGCTGCTAGCTTGTGTACAATTGTTGCAGCACTGTTAATATGCTCTTGTGCCTTCCTTGCCAGGTCAGACTTACAAATCCTTATGACGTACTTTTCTTGGGGCTCATCCCATCAGTCCTTGATTACAGCATTGTATATCATCCCTTAATTTCTAGATATGCTAGTTCATGATTTTCTTTTCTGATTAGTGTTCCACTTGCTTCTGTTCATTGATCTAGTTAGCGAAAAGAAGACACCAGAGCTGCTTCTAGTCAAATGACATTTCCTTCACCATTGCTGCTTGTGGAACTGAGATATGTGGGAAGAAAGAAATGGAATCCCAAAGTTAATATTTAATTAATTCAGAACATTTTTCTTCTGATTTTCCACATTGGATCATTTATAAAAATAGTTGTCAACAGTCACCCATTATATTGATATAAATATTGAAATACATACTCTACCATGCCAAGCATGGAAGCTATTAGCCATATCTCTAGCACTATAAACAAAAATAACAATATGAATATTCATTGAAGAAGAGTCAAGGTTTATGATTTTCCTGATTTCTTCTTGAATCTTTGTTGACCACCATAGAGGAGGTGACCCATAGCAAAAGATATCCTTGTTGTCAAGAGCCCAATTTGCCAGTCCATCTGCAACCTTGTTTCTCTGTCTGGGGATGTGGGTGAACTGAATCTCTTGAACCTTCTGCTGAAGATTTCGGATTTCACAAACCTCCTTAGCAATTCTCCACTGTGGAGGATATCCATTACTAGAATCACTCAATAAGTTCATCATGATTCTGGAATCCGATTGGATTTTGATCTTTCGCCATCCTATTTTAATAGCTTCCTGTATTCCTCTACGGATAGCTTTTTTGTTCAGCCATATTATTGGTAGAGGTTCCCATATTTTCAGCAAATTGGAAATGCATTTCTCCTTCTCTGTTACGGCCAATTCCTCCCATGACTGCTTTGCCAGGATTACCTCTACAAGCTCCATCTGTATTTATTACCCCATCATAAATCTGTCCCATCTTGCACTTGAGTAGCATGAACTGCTGTCTTTTTCTTTTTCTTGTGGAAGCGAGGCATGGTGGCTTCCTTAGGATCCAAAGAAAGTTGTTGGTAGATATGCACCCATTCTTGAGAGGGTTGATCAGGTAGAGAAACCTTATGTTTGAGGCTCTCTGTCAAGTTACTTTTTATTTTTTCCCAAACATATATAACTTCTCTACTAGTTTGTCGAAATATTCTATAATTCCTCTCTTTCCACGTGTTCCAAAGGAGTAGTGAAATACCACTCCAAACAGCTGGGAACAAATTTTGTCCTGTGGGAATTGCTTTCTTCCAAGTATCATTAATCTGTGCAAGGGATCCCAAACTATTCCATTGAAGTTTAAACAAGACGAGCCAATTGTGTCCACAATATAGAAACCCATGGGCATTGAAAGAAAAGATGATCCAATGTTTCCTCATCTTGAGTACAAAGTTCACATCTAAAAGGTCCTCTGAAACCTCTTTTTTGGAGCTTATCTCCAGTTAAAAGCCTTTTATGAATGATAAGCCACAGGAAGAAACTAACCTTAGGCCATATCTCTGGCTGCCATATACGCTGAAACAAGGCTTTTTGGGGATGAGTGCAACTTATAATGAGGGATTCATATCCAGAAGCTACATCATATTTCCCTGAAGAGCTGCCTCCCCATCCAAGTTCATCAGGATCAGCTGAAAATAGAAGAGATCTTCCTGCCAAAGTTTTGTTCAACAAGTTCTGATCCTCCTGCTCTATCCTCATAGGCCATTCCATAAGAGGTCTCCATTGTGTCTCATACCCCAAGGTTGAATATTTATCTGTATATAATGATTTATCTTGATCCATCCCTTCGCTTGCATTTGTTCCTTAATAGGATGAAGTCGAGGGAAGATAGTTAAAATTGGGGGTTGACCTTCCCACGAGTCTGTCCAAAAATTAGCTGAATGACCATTGTGAACTATCCAGAACAAGTTGTTTTTAATCAGTTTTTCTCCACTTTTAATGAACTTTAAAGCAGGAGATCCATTATTAGGAAGAGTTGTCCTGATTATTCTCTCTGGTCGGCTACTTTCCGCATATTTACCTCTGAAATTAACAGCCCATAGATCTTCAGGACAACTTATAAGCCTCTAGTATAATTTGGCTGCCAAAGCTATATTCTGTTGAGTGGATGACCGAAAGCCCAACCCTCCATGTTGTTTTGGTTTGCAGAGAGATGTCCATTTCACCAATGCCCCTTTTTCTTTTCCTTAACTCCACTCCAAAGAAATTTTTGACACTAGTTTTCCATTTTTTTCAATATAGTAATGGGAATATTCAAAACAGACACCACATAAATCGGCATCGCTTGGAGAACTGCCTTAATAAGAGTCATCCTTCCTCTTGTAGACAACCATTTGTTTGTCCATTTTTGGATTTTCTGTTCAAATCTATCAATTAACCATTTCCAATCTTTGGGTTTGTTGGGAGCTAAAGGAATACCCAAATATTTCACAGGAAGAACTCCTTTCTGGAATTGAAGAATTTGCAAAATTTGTTCTTCTTGTCTTTGAGAACAATGGAAGAAGTAAATATTGGATTTTCCATTATTTATACTCTGACCAGTGGCAGATGAAAAGGTTTGAAGAGTCTTTTGAATATGCTTGGCTTCAACCGTAGTAGCACGACCCATCATTGAAGAATCATCCACAAACTGAAGAAGTGATAAAGGTTGGACATTTTTGGCCAATTTTACCCATTGATGTTCTTTTCCTGACACTCTTTTCGACACAATCTACCCAAACATTCAGCAAGTATGATAAATAAGAAAGGGGATAATGGATCACCTTGTCTTATTCCCCTTGATGCTCCAAAAAATTCTGATGGTGATCCATTAACTAAAACAACAAAGGAAACAAAGGAAAAGCATGTTGTGACCCATTGTATCCAATCAGGTGAAAAGCCAAAATGCTCCAAGACTCTACTAAGGGAAGTCCAATCCACCCGGTCATAAGCTTTAGATAAATCCAACCTGATGAACATTGACGGTTTTTTCTGAATTTCCATTGAATGTAAAATTTCTTGAGCAAGCACAATTTCATCATGAATATGTTTGCCTGGCACAAATCCACCTTGTTCAGGTGATATAATTTTTGTCAGCAAAGGTTTCAATCTCTCTGCTATAATTTTTGTTCTTATCTTATATACCACATTGCAGAGTGCTATAGGGTGGAATACAAATATACCTTCAACCTCTCTAGCTTTCGGTATGAGAGCTATAAAGGTTTTATTCAACTCTTTTCGAATAGTCTTAGCTGTTCTCGCCTCTTCCACCACCTGTAGTAAATCAGATTTAATTATTTCCCAAAAGGCTTGAAAGAATTCAATTGGAAATCCATCTGGCCCCGGAGTTTTACCTTTCTGCATGCTAAATACAATTTTCCGAAGCTCCTCTTCTGTAACTGGTTGGGTTAGCTTCTCATTATCATGCTAGCTAATTTGTTTGGGAAGCAAATATAAAAGCTTTTGTTGAGCTATCACATCCAGAGATTGTGCGGAAAATAATTGTTGAAAATTCTCACTAGCTACCTGTTTCATACCTATCATTGAAGATTCCTTATTCCCACTTCTTTCGATAAAAAATGAAAGTAATTATGTGCTCTTCTAGATAATAATGTCTTATGAAAGAAAGATGTATTTTTGTCACCTTCCTTTAGCCACTGAATTCTAGACTTTTGTTTGCACATAATTTATTTGCGAATTTCCCATTCATTGAGATCTTCCTTAAGACTGCATTCCTTCCTAAAGAGATCCAAAGAGCTACCTGTTGTACGGTGTACCTCATTAATCTTTTCCAGCTCTCTGCACATTCTTGCTTTTTCTTTTGCTATCTCCAAAACCTGTCCAATTCCATTTCTTGAGTTGGACCTTGAGGTAATTCAATTTTTTGACAAATTTGAACATATTTGTTCCATGCCGAGGATTTCCTTCCATCCACCATTGCTTAACAAGGTCATGGATAGCAGCATGACGAAGCCACATTAGCTGAAATCTAAAAGGAGTTTTGACATGAAGAGTTTTTCCTAATTGCAAACATACCGGCCAATGGTTAGATCCACTATTATCAAGAATCCAAGCTTTAGGAGCTTCTCCATTTAGCCACCATTCTTCTGAAATAAGAAAACGGTCAAGCCTTTCAAGAATACAATGGTGTCCTTGTCTTCTGTTAGACCACGTCATTATCCTATTTTCAGTAGGCACATCTACTAAATTATGAGACTGAATGAACTGGTTTAACTCATTTGAACTAGCATCCAAATGAGTCTTACCCCCTTGTTTTTCAGACAAGTTTAGGATAGTATTAAAATCTCCTCCTAAAATGAGCGGTAAATGGGGGAAAAACCGAATTATATAGTCCATACCTTTCCTTTGTTGTCTCTTTTCTTCTATAGAGGTAGGAGCATAAACATTACAAACCAGGAATTGGTGAATTTCCTCTTTATTAAGAACATGTAAACAAATCATTCCTTTCAAAGCACATGAGTTGAGAACAAAAATTAACCGTGGATCCCAAATAGTGATTTGACCTCCAGAAGCCCCAGAGGAATTAATAGAGATATGTTGGGACCTAGGCCACATATTCTCAGCCATAGTGGACATGAGATGCATGGATGTTTTTGTTTCCTGGATACTAACCATTGATGGTTGTTGTTTTGCAATCATTCTTTTAATCTCCTGAAACTTTGAAGAAGAACCCTTCAAACCTCTAACATTCCATGTTATTATCTTCATTGAGAAGGCTTCTGTAGGTATTGAGACAGATCCCTAATTGTTCTTGAATCACTCAGCTTTTTACCTTCCTGTTGAATCTTGAGCTGGTTGGATTTTCTTCCCATTGCTGTATTAGCATCTACTTTAAATTTCTTGTTTTGTTCCTGTTCCACCCCTAAAGATTGTACATCCTGAAATGATTTATTGTTCTCCTTGATTATTAAGGCCTTTCCCAAATTCTTCATTTCTTTCGGGTCTTGATACTGTTCCTGAAACTTGTCATTAAACTTAGTTTTTCTTTGATAGCTTTTTAGTCTTACTGGGCATTAACATTATTAGGATTGGCCTGAAAGATTACCATTTGATGTTGGGTATCCATTGGTTGCGATGTACCTGCTGCTGTTGTTGGTTTGTCAAGCTGTGTTTCTGGAACCTGTGAATCCATCAAATCAACCCCTTTATCTTCTTCATTTTCCACTTGAAGACTAGCATATCTGTTTGAGTTGTTGATTCCAGCTTTTCCTTTTCAGAATTTTTATGACTTGCTTCTTCTTCGGCGTAACAAATCCATCTTTATTTTTTTCCCCTTCTTTTGATTCTGGCATTTTAGCATTGCAGTCTTTCACTAAATGTCCGTATTCATGACAAACTTGGCACCGAAAGGGTATGTTTTCTTAATCCACCATTGGTTCCCATTTGTCAGTTTCAATTTCCAGAGAGATTTTGGCTGGTAATGGGTTATTTAGATCCATGAGAACACAGATCCTGGCATAAATCATTTGTTCCAGCTGGATCGTAGTATCAGCTATCATCATAAATTTGCCTAATGTATTACCAATAAATGCCCCAATGATGATACAGGTCTCTTCGCAAGGTGTTCGGGATCCAGAGAAGCTTTACGGATATGCGTTAACATCCCACATGCCCCGCTTAGCCCCCGCGTGCTTTGTTTTCCCTTTTTTTCTCTTTTCTTGGCTTTTTGGTCTTTAGTGACGAAACCGCCGCCCTGAAGGGCGGCGGTCCTGTAACCGCCGCCCTGAGCAGGGCGACGATCCTTTACGCGTTTTCCAGAACGTTCTTTTGACGGAACGCACGCAAAGTTCAACGCTTCACCAGCTTTTCTTGCCGACTTGAGCATGCATTAATGTTTTTGGTCCCCTGGAATAGTGTTTTTCCTTTGTTTATTGTTTAGGAGTTCAGTTTGGTTTTGATCTTTGGGTGTTTGAATTCCTATAAATGCATGGTTTGTGCACATGCAAATGGCCCCTCATTTCTTGTTTAAAAACTCGTCACTTTCAGTAGTTCAGTCTTCTAGTTTGCTTAAGTTTGATAGTTTAAATCTTTTACATGCTTAGTTACATTTACTCAGCTGTGTTGGGTAGCCACATATCAACTGTGCAAACAGTATTATGCTTTTGGAGTGAATAGTTTAGGTCGCCATAAGTTGAAGGTTTTTCTCTTCATAACAGACAAGTTCCTAGGTTCTGGACGCATTTTGTTGATGATTCGACAGTAGACCCCGCTCGGAATTGCATAGGGCCAAGCTATGTTACTCTTGCGCTATCTCTCTCCTATCGGCAGTCTATTAGTCTGCCATTTTGAGGCTATCCATTGATCCAATATCTATTCCGTTGAGCAAGTATTACACGCTTTTCTGGATTCATCGTGAGCACAAGAACGAGGGAGACATACTGAGGGGACAAGAACCCAACAAACGTCAGATTCACCATTGTTCAGCGAACTACAGTTCCATCTTTCAAGTTTTTTAGTAGAACTTATCAAATAAAGTAGTTAATCGCTTTATTACAGGGTTATTTCCATCTCGATATTGCCAGGGAAGTTGTGGGGATTGATAGGTTTCTGAGAAACATGATTATTATCCAATTCTAAGGTTAGGATCGAGAATCTTGCCAAATAGAGTAGTTATTGCGTTGTTTAGAATAGATATACAAAATTACACAACAAATAGCGCTACACTCGGCTATTTTGTTTGTTTTACGTTATGTTAGTTGTCAATTATAAATATTTTTAGATAGCGCTTTCTTATAAATTGCAGAAAATTACAAAAAAAAAAGGATTTATATGCTAGAAGTGATACGTTAGATTTCTTTATTATAGTTGTTCATTACTGCTTTTGCATGACAAGTACGGGACCTAGGGAGCCAGGAATACATTTTCGAGCAAATTGTGCCCAGACCAATATAGTAGTGGCAAGAAGTAACTGACAGGACCAAACCCGTAGGATACAAAGTCTTCCAAACAACAACAGACTTCAAAGATCAGGGCACAGTTGAGAGGGTAAAAGGATAAGAGAAGACGACCAAGCACACCACATTTGGTCAAATCAACCAACTACAGGTTTTCTCTAGAAACATCGCATGGAACTGCTTAGAAGGTTTGAAAGAGAACAAGTGTTCGGGTGCGGATCCTTTCGTTCCACAGCCAGACGCTGGAGCACCCTCGTAGATATAGATACCAGATTTAAGAAGTCAAGTTGCTTAGAACACCTGTGAGGTATTCTGAGAAAATCGCACAAGTAGTGATCTAAACGTTAACGGCTGGAAAGCGTAGCGACTACTGGATACTAGGGATTAGGAACTTGATCTCACTGGTTATGACATAACAGGACCGACACAACAAAGAGAGTTACGGTTGTGACCACAAAATCCACAGTCCTAACGAATTCACAAAGTCATTAGATTAGACACTGGGCCTCGCACATTAGTATTCAGTCGACTCCGATTCCACCTATCATTTCAACAGTTGTCCCTACAGACACAACGGCTAACAAAGCTAGAGGAATTTTGGAATAGGCCAGAGAACATCCATAGAGTTGGACTATATTCACCATATGACCCTATCAGGGGAAATCACGAAACCATCCAGGGTCATTTCCACGCATCCACAACCCATAGATCGAATCACGCTCAGAGCTCGAATTGATGGAGCCTTCGAGCAGTCATCATCGCTGATCGTTCTACACACCAGTCCGAGTTAGAAGGGCCTTCTTTGCCTTAGATTGGAAAAATACCATAGTGTATCAACTACATTAGAATCCCCTAAATAGGTTTGTATGCTATTCTACCCCCCACCGACGGTCTCGACACGACCTCAGGAGGTCGGGTAGTGAAGAGTCAATTGTTGATTTTTTTTTAACTCACGCTCGCCTGATTCGCGTTTCCGACGTACAAAATTGGTGAAAATGACCGTGAAACGTACAATTTGCCTTCACCTTCTCTCTGAGAATTTCACTCTTATCAAATCCACCTTCTCGTCCATTCCGCATGATTCTGTGGTATTCTATACCCCCCGATATGTCCGGGATTTCGATGCATATGGCAGACCCCATCCTGGGTTTAGGCATCTATTCCCAACAATAGGAGTCTCACCCTCACTCTCAATGTTGGGGCGCAACTATTCAACTAATCAGTTGTCAATTCAAACGGCCAAGGACTAGATATAGTTTCCGTCCTTCCATAAGAGGGTTGGAGCAACAACTCCGCTCAACACACACAGGCCCTTCATCTCAACAAATGACATTGACTGGAGAATCGGCGTTCACTCATCTCTCAGTTGCTACTTTATAAAGACCATATAGCGAACAATCAATCCATACTCAGCTCTAGATGACTAATACCAATATTTTTCCTAGAATGCACAACGCTCCTCACGGCATGTACCCCCCTATAGGAATTTTTTGTACAATACCAGCTCGAGTTCTCTCCTCACAAAATACCTCTATGCCCCATCACTATAGAAATACTACTCTACAGAGAACTTGGCAAGATTTAGCAAGCAATTTCATGACAGGCTATCACTATGCTATACAACAACCAGATTATACAACAAACCACCAAGGCATGATATCGTGACTTCACAAACGAAGTCATTTCAACTCTAATAGAAAATGTTAGGAGGATTAGAACTTGCCCAATGAATCAAACTTCGAAATGATACAAAAGGGAGTTCCAATCCTCCTCCGCATCCATCCTAGCCAATAGATCCCACAGTGTAAGGCACCGTTAGGTATACTCTCAGTATTCACAACAAGTTACCAACTAGAACCCTATCCTAGCACATCCTCTGGTCCGGTACAAGCAAGCC
>JAHRHJ020000890.1:0-42684 GCA_019776745.2 Taxus chinensis
AGATTGAGAAACAGGGACGGAAGCCTGTATAATTTATTAATCTCAATCAACCAAAAAATTACAGAGAATGGGCTGCAATATTTATAGATATTGCACAGCCAAATACACACGGGAGATTAAGTTGCACAGGTGCAACCAAATTCCAAAATGCACAAGCTTCCAATAACATCCGGGAAGCACAAATGAATAAATACAAATATATTGTTCAAAACAATATAACTGTATGAATAAAAGACAAATATGGTTTATAACAATACATAACAAAATAACCATTATTATAAAATTAATTAAATAATTAAACTATGCATAATTAATATTAGGATAATAATATTTTATCCTAACATTCCCCCCCTTAATTGTGCATTATCTGAAGAGATGAGGAGAGGAACTCTCTGAACAACTCGAACTTGTCACGTGCAAGTGACTTTGTGAAAATATCTGCTCGTTGTTCAGCCGTTGGACAAAATTGAAGCTGGATGTTGTGCTTCAACACATGTTCGCGTATGAAATGAACCTGAACCTCAATGTGCTTTGTTCTCTCGTGAAAAACTGGATTGCGAACAAGTTTGAGAACACCTTCATTGTCAACATACATGGTGGTCGGTTTGTCCTGTGGTATTCCAAGTCCTTCCAGTATGCGACGTAGCCAAATCACTTCACAGACAGCTTCTCCTGCAGAACGATACTCGGCTTCTGTGGAAGAGTGAGAAACAAAGTGTTGTTTCTTACTTCCCCATGATATTGGTCCAGATCCCATAAAGAATACAAATCCAGAAGTGGATTTTCTATCATCAATGTTACCTGCATGATCTGAATCCGAATATCCAGTCAAGAAGAAGTTTTCGTTCTTCTTGTATTCTAGACCAAGATCCACTGATCCTTTGAGATATCTCAAAATGCACTTTGCTGCTTTCCAATGACAAACTTTGGGTTCCTGCATGAACCTGGATAGATAGCTCACTGCAAAGCTGATATCTGGTCTAGTGTAGGTCAGGTAAATGAGACTCCCAATCAGCTGCCGATAGAGAGTGGCACTTACCTCAGGAGATGGATCTGAACGAGATAACTGTAATCTGTTCTCCATAGGTGTAGCAATTGGTGTGCAATCCATCATCCTAAACTTCTCGAGCGTTGTCTTGGTATATTTCATCTGAGAAACAAAGATGTGATTCTCTTTCTGCCATACTTCTAGTCCAAGACAGTAGTGCATAAGCCCGAGATCTGTCATGTCGAATGATCACTTAAGATCTTTCTTCGTTTCATCAATCATCTTCACTGAACTGCCAGTGATGACTAGATCATCGACATAAACTACAACAATCACCATCTCCCCCCCTTTCTTTTTGAGGTAGAGATTGGGATCGTATGGATTTCTGACGAATCCATGTTGTACGAGATGCTCATCAATCTTGATGTACCATGCCCGGGGTGCCTGTTTGAGACCATATAGAGATTTCCTGAGTCTGCATACCTTTTCTTCTTGACCAGGTACAACATATCCCTCAGGTTGAGTCATGTAGACTTCTTCTTGTAAATCTCCATTTAGGAAGGCACTTTTTACGTCCATTTGGTGAACTTTCCATCCAAACTGAGCAGCTAGAGCAAAGATCATCCTGATTGTTTTGATCTTAGCTGTGGGAGCAAATGTCTCCTCATAGTCAATGCCTTCTTTTTGTGCGTACCCCTTTGCTACAAGTCTTGCTTTGCACTTGTCCACTGTCCCATCTGCTTTGTACTTAGTTTTGAATATCCATCTGCATCCAATGGGTTTCTTCCCTGGTGGAAGATCAACAAGCTGCCAAGTGTTATTCTTCATTACTGATTGATATTCAGAATCCATGGCATCTTTCCAAGCTTTTGACTGTAGGGCTTCCTGGACTGTAGAGGGCTCATCTGATTCAATAACTCTACTCATCAAAGAAAAGTTAACTTCTTCTCTTGCTTTACTGCGAGTCCGTGGTCCAGGGGTGGATGTATCCGGTGGAGCATCCAATCTTGCATCTCGTAATGTACTTGTACACCATTTAGGCATACGTTGAACTGTTCCCATGGGTTGTGGTTCTATTTGATCAACACCATCATCCCCATCATCACTTTCATCTTCTGAGGGAACATTAGCTTCAATTTTTACAATAGGTGAAAAATCTACATCTTGCGAGTCCGGAGGAGGAGTCTCTGCTTCCTTCTTCTCAAAAAACTCAACATCTCTGCTTGTGTAGACTTTTCTGGTCTTAGGATCCATCAATCTATACCCAAGAGTCTCTTCACTGTATCCAATGAAGATGAGATTTTGTGACTTCATGTCCAATTTCTTTCTGTTCTGTTTGGGTATGTGCATGCTGGCTTTGCACCCGAATACTCTGAGGTGTGCAATGGATGGTTTCCTTTTTGACCATGCTTCTTGTGGTGTAGTTCCATCAAGAGCAGTTGTGGGTGCTCTGTTCAACAAATACACTGTTGTTTTTGCTGCTTCTGCCCAAAATGTCTTTGCAAGTCCGGAATCATCGATCATGCATCGCACCATTTCCATGATAGTACGATTTCTTCTCTCGACAACACCATTTTGCTGCGGTGTGTGTGGAGGAGGCATTTGTCGACGAATCCCGTGAGTTTGTAGGTATTCTCTGAACTCATCACTGGTGAATTCCCCCCCTCGATCTGAGCGGAGAGTTCTGATGTGACGACCAGTTTCTTTCTCAACTGCTACTTTGAACTTTTTGAATGTTTCAAAGGCTTCACTTTTCTTGCGAAGACAAAAAATCCACATTTTCCGTGAATAGTCATCAACACAAAGCATGAAGTACTGGAACCCTAGAATGACTTGGCTGCATCGGACCGCAAAGATCGGTATGAACCAGGTCAAGTTTACCATGAGCTCGAAAAGTACTCTTTTGGAATGAAACTCTGTGTTGTTTTCCTGCTAAGCAGTGAGGACACTTGTCTGTATCCTTCTGAAGAGATGGTAGCCCATGTACCATATTACACCGGCGAAGTGTTTCGAGATATTTGAAACTTACATGACCAAATCTCTGATGCCACAACTGGGCTGAGGTGGAGTTTTTAGCCACAAGTGCTTGATCATTTTTGTGAATGAAATCAAGTTGAAACATACGTCCCACATTTGAGGCTTTTGCAATTATTTTCGAGCCTCTGGATTTATCTCGAATCAAACACATTTTCTTGCCGGATTGACTATCAAAGTCAATTTTCAGGTTGTGATCTAGGAGTTGACTGACCGAAAGAAGATTCTTTGTCAACCCAGGGACATATAGAACATCTGATAGTCTGCATTTGCGTGAACCAAGGGGTAGAGAAATGTTTCCAATCCCCTGAACTGTATATGAAGAATCATCTCCCAACGAAACATGATTTTTCGATGGCGTGTCCCTCATTGAAATAAACCAGTCTCTGTGGCCGGTCATGTGTCGAGTGGCTCCCGAATCAACATACCAGACATCACTAGATGACGTGGATGGTTCACTTGATCGAGCAGTGAACAAGAAGTCTTCATTGTCTGACTGTTCTTGTTGCTCAGCAATATTACCTTGCTGGTGGGGTCTTCTATTCCAGTTCCCCTTTTTCTGCCCGTGATAGTTGTGAGAATGTCCCTTGTAAGATTGTTGTTGTTGTGGTCCAGAGTTGCTTGATGAACCTTTCTTATAAGTGTTATACCAACAATCTTGTAAGTCATGTCCTCTTTTACAAATTGGACATCGCTTCTTCTGTTGATTGTCCCCATGATACTGATTCTGATGTGGGGACTTCTGATAGGATTTAGGTTTTCCTTTACCTTTTCCTTTCCATTTTTGATGTGAAGACAGTGCCTGCTCCTCTTCATCATCCTTATTGTGCATTGCTTCCTCTTGTTGCAGTAGGTTTACTAGCTTGTCAAAACTAATTGTCGTATCTGACAAGTTTAGAGTTGTGACAAAAATGTGGTAAGAAGAAGGGAGAGCTCTCAGAACAATGGGAATGAGAGATTCATCTTTGACCTCTTCTCCTAGGGCTAGAAGTGAAGCCCTCAACTCTGCAACTCTTCTTAAGAAAGCTTCAATTTTCTCATTCTGCTTGAACTTCAACGTATGTAACTGACTCTGCAAATTTAGTATGACATTCTTGTTCTTGGCCTCATATATTGTGCTCAGCTTATCCCACGCTTCTTTTGCTGTTGTGGCATCTCGAATGTGGGCTTGCACATCGTCAGACACTCCAAACAAGATGATGAGTTTTTCTTTCTGATCTGCTCTATCAAACTTTCGTTGTTGTGTTGCATCAGTTGTTGATCTGGTTAGAGTACCAGTCACAACAGGCCAGATTTCTTCAAACTCAAGTTGTGTCTTTATTTTTGTCTTCCATGCAGCATAGTTACTTCCTCTGAGCAATTGTGAATCCGGAAGAAAAAATTTGGGGGCATTGGTGCCCATTTTGCAGAGATCACTGACAGGGTTTGGCTCTTATCACTCCAGGTATTAGGTCTCCCAATCTATATACCGTCAGTCTGATATACCGAACCTTTCTATATACGCGCCCTTCCGATATACCCGTCGGTACGTGGAAGAAGCTCGCCCTTTCTATATACCCGGCGGTACGTGAAAGAGGCGTTAACGTACGTGAAAGAATTCAATACGTGGTACCAAGACAGTACTGATGGGGTCTGTGTGATTATTGACACCGGCTCAAAGAAATATCCTCATACGCGCGCGTAACTTCGCTATATACTTGGATAATTTCTCAGTCCGGATTTATGTCTTGCAATCGTTCACAGACGGATGGGATGGTTCATAGTGTGTGCACTGTGACCTTATTACTCCCCGTCGATTTAAAGGGACGATGCCCAGACGACGTTGTTGCAGCTATATTAGGCGTTAAGTGCAGTAGTAGTCGTGACGGCTTTACCCGTAAGTGCTTCCCAGAGGCACCGTATATACCGAACGCTGCGAATGAGATCTAGGATCTCGTGAGTGTTACAGAACCAATTTTTATTATTTTTGATGACAATTCTGCCACTTTTTGAGCAGTTACAAAGTTTGCAGTTGACTATGACAACCTGCAAATTAGTACAATATGCAGCAGTATACAATTTACATTCAAAAAACTAGACAATTTGAATGGCAGGCAAAAATTTCTGTTTCGCGGGTCCTGGTGGCCTCCTGAGCCCAATACGACCCAAAATGCTAAAAATTGCAAAAAAATAGCTTAAAATGCAATTTTTAGATGGGTCTCCTTTTTCAAAAAATGTCCAAAATGAAAAACCAGGCCGAATGGGAGAATTTTTTTTTTTTACCCTAAATTAGGGATTTCTCCGCTAAATTTAGTTAGTTATAACTAAATTCAAAAAATCTGCTAAATTTAGCAGTTCCGCCAAAAATTTCACCAAATTTGGTAGTGGGTGAGGGAGGGGGATTTGACCCCTTGACCTCTCTTGATGGGAAGTGTCTTACAAAAGTTTTGCTAGCCACTTGGGCGGCTAAGCTAAACAAGTATATATAAAGAGAAATTTATAATTAAACACTTCCAAACTGTAAAACCATACCTTTTCATAAAACCACGGTTTTGGAAATCCGGTTTTGAGTGAATTTTCCAGCAAAGAGAAAAGCGACCAGTGGTTTTTGAAGGTGGTTTTGCGTGAAAGAAGGTGGTTTTGACTGTGTATAGCACTTCTATCAATTTTCTCCCCTCCTTTGAGCTTGCAATCTCTTCCTTGGTGGATTCTATCCTCCTCGTGCTTGAATTGCAAAGACTATACACGGTTTTACATAGATTTAATGGCGGTTTTGAAGAATTTGATTGTGGTATTGCAAGGGATGGGGCTGGGAAGTTGCAGGAGGCAACTCTGGCTCTCCTTTGCTTGCAAAAGCTTCTCCAATGCTCCTCAACCTCTTCTGCAATCCTCAAATCTCCTTCAACCTGCTCTGAAACCAAATGTAGATTGAGAAACAGGGACGGAAGCCTGTATAATTTATTAATCTCAATCAACCAAAAAATTACAGAGAATGGGCTGCAATATTTATAGATATTGCACAGCCAAATACACACGGGAGATTAAGTTGCACAGGTGCAACCAAATTCCAAAATGCACAAGCTTCCAATAACATCCGGGAAGCACAAATGAATAAATACAAATATATTGTTCAAAACAATATAACTGTATGAATAAAAGACAAATATGGTTTATAACAATACATAACAAAATAACCATTATTATAAAATTAATTAAATAATTAAACTATGCATAATTAATATTAGGATAATAATATTTTATCCTATAATAGGGTTTATGCTATAATTTATAGGTTTAGCACAGCCAAAAAGTTTGGATCCTGTTTATGTGGTTGCAGGGTGCAACCTTTAACCATGAGAAAATCACAAGCTTAGGGTATAGAAAGGTTTAGGGTTTATGATCACTAAAGGTTTAATTTTATTGGTTTAACAATTAACAATGGTTACAGTTTAAATATGGTTTAGTTGTCAGCATTAGGGTTTAGGATTTTGGAAATGGGTTAGGATTTAGGATTAAGGAATTACTATGCATAATTAGTTTATAGACTCTTTAAGGGTTCCTAAGGGTTTACTGGGTTTAGAGGTTTATGTCCTATTAGGGACATTAAAGGTTTAGGGTTGAGCTGGTCCATACTTAAATGGTTTAGGGGTTTTAGGGTATAGGTTTAAGAGTTGAAGAGGTTTAGGTCATTTAAGGTTTAGGGTTTAGGGTTCATAGTGGTTTATTTTTAGAGCTTAGGGTTTAGGCTTTGGAAGGTTCCAGCTCATAGGGTTTAGGGGATTTAGGTTAATAGGGTTCTCAGGGTTTAGGGTTTTTCAACAGTTAGGGATAGTGGTTAAATTTTTAGGGTTTATAGTTTAGGGTTTAAAAGTTTAGAGATTTAGGGTCTTAGGGTTATTCAACATTTAGGAAAAATAGGGTTTGGTTTAGGGTTTAGGATGAAGGGTTGAGGGTTTAGGGTTTAGGGTTTAGTTGGTTTATGGTTTAGGATTTACGGTTTAGGGTTTATTAGCATATGGTTTAGGGTTTATGGTTTATGGTATTACCGGTTTATGTTTCAGTAGTTTATGAGATTAGGTTTAGGATTTAGTTTAAGTTTTAGGGTAACCAATCATCAGATTTAGGTATCAAGGTCCTTAGGGTTTTAGAATTTATAGATGGTTTAGGGTTAGGGCTAAGGAGAGTTTAGGGTTTATCATTTAAGGTTTAGGGTTTATGGTTAAATCATTTAGGGTTTAGGGTAAACCAGAATTTAGGGTTTAACAATAAGGGTTTATGGATAGGGGTTTAAGCGTTTATGGTTAAAGTTTTAGGGTTTAGGGTTTAGGCTTTATGGCTTAGGTTTATGGTTTAGGTTTTATAGCTCTTGACAAACCAGGTTTAGGGTTTAAGGATTAACTCATTACATGGCCTTAAGAATTATATGTTTAAGGTTTAGGTTTTAGGGATTTCAGGTTTTATGGATGTTAAGGATTCTGGTTTAGGCTATATGAGTTTAATTTGTTTTAGTGATTTAATAGAGCCATCTTAGGGTTTTTGTGCTTTAGAATTAGGTTTTTGGGCGAAGAGTTTAGGGTTCATAGCTCATATGATTTATGGTTTAGGCTTTAGGCTATTTGGGGTCATCATGAAGGTCCTCATGTAGGGTTTTCAGGCCTTAGGATCTAGGTTAATCCTTTAGGGTTTACAGTTTATTGCAGTTTAGGGTTTAAGGAACTCAGGGTTTAGGGTTTAGGGTTTAGTGCTCTGGTTGAGGGCATTTACGGTTTTAGGGTTTAAGGTTTAGGGTTTATGTCTAGGGTTTTAAGGGTTTAGTTTAGGGCTTAAGGTTTAGGGTTTAGGGTTTAGGGATACAATATTTTAGGGGATTATGGTTTTTATTTGTTTAGGGTTTAGGTTTAGCATTCAAGATTTTATTATTTAGGGTTTAGGATTTAGAGTTTAGGGTTTAGGATTTAGGATTTAGGGCTTAAGTTTTATGGTATAAATTTTAGGGCTCAGGATATAGGGCTTAGGTTTTAGTACTTAGTGTTTATAGATTTAGGGCTATAGGATCCTCCATCAGGGTTTAGGCTCAACACATTTCAGGCTTTACAATTTAATGGATTTATCTGGTTTACCTAGGAATCAGGATTTAAGGGTTTAGGACTCAGGTTTTATGCTTTGGATTTTAAGGCTCAGCCAAGGTTTAGTTTCCTAGTCTTAAGGGTTTAGGACCATTAGGGCTTAGGGTTCCAAGGTTTAGGGTTTAGTCACTGAAGTGTTTTGGGTATAGGGTTTAATGATTTAGGGCTCAAGGTTTAGGGTCTTAACATGGACTTGGCTCATGATTACGGTCTTAGGCATTTAAAGGGCATTAGGGTTTAGGGTTTAGGGTTCAGTGTTTAGTTCATAGTATTAGGGTTTAGGGTTTGGGATGGCCCAGGATCACTGGTTTAGGGTTTAGGGCATCTAGGGGGTTTAGGGGTTTAGGATTTAACGCTCATGGTTTAGGGTTTAGGTTTAGGGTTTAGGTTATAGGGCTTAGGGATTAGGGGGTTTAAGGTTTAGTGGCTTAGGTTGCATGGGGAATTCAGGGTTTAGGGTTCCTATGGGTTTTTTAAGGGTTTATGTTTAGGATTTAGTGGTTTAGAGTTTAGACTTCAGGTTTTAAGGATTAGGGCATTAAAGGTTTAGGTTTATGGGGTTTAGGGTTTTTAGTTTATTTAACTAAAGGATTTAGACAAACTCTAGGGTTTCAATCTTAGGGTTTAAGGGTTCTACTATGTTAGGGTGAAGGTTTAGTGCTTATGGTTTAGGTCTCGTTACCATCAGATTATGGTTTATGACTTGTTTAGGGTTTAGGTTTGAAATTATAAGTTTAGGGCTAAGGGATTACTGGTTTAGGGTTTAGGTTTAGGGTTTAGGATTTATGGTCTACAAGGTTTAGGGTTTATGGGTTTCCATGATTCAAGGTTTAGTTTTTAGGGTTTAGGGTTTAGGACTAAATGCTAGGGGTTCATTAGTTTAGGATTTTTGTTTTCCAGGATTCCAAATTTTAGGGTTTAGGGTTTAGGGTTGTGATCTTAATTGTTTAAGGGAGTTAGTGTTTAGGGTTTAGGGCTTAGGGTAGAGGGCTTAGGGTTTAAGGATAATGGTTTAGGGTTTAGAGTTTATAGTGTTAACGGTTTAGGATTTAGGCTCATAGGGTTTAAGTTTAAGTCTTTCCTGGTTTATAAACTTAGGGTCACCCCAGTGGTTTAAGGATTTGTTTCGCTTATGGGCATGGTTAGAGTTTAGGGTTTAGGGTTTAGGTTAAACTCGGTTTATGGTTTAAGGTTTAGCCTCTGAAGGGTTTAGGGTCCAAGGTTAAAACTTAGGGATCAAGGTTTTTAGGGTTTAAGGTTTAAGCTCAATGTTTAGGGACTAGGGTTTAGGGTTTAGGGTTTGAAGGGATTTTAGGAGTTTAGGGCTTAATCAGTTTCCAATTTATGTATTTCAAGTTTAGGGTTTATGAGATTTAATTACTACTTAACAATGTACCTCTGTCTTACTCAGTGTTTAGAGTTCAGGGTCTTAGGGATCACGTTTAGGATCTCGATGATCTACCATTGTTTAAGTTTTAAGTCATTACATTTTAGGGTTTAGGGTAATATGGTTTAGAGTTAAGGGTTTAGGGTTTATGGTACCTAGGGTTTAGGGTTTCAACTTAGGGTTTATGGGATTTAGGGTTTAGGGTTTAAGGTTTAAGGTATAAGTTTTCAAGGGTGTAGGGTTTATGGTCTTTTTAGGAATTATATTGTTTACAGTTTATGGTTGAGCTTATTATATATTTTGGGTTTAGTGTTCTCAACATATAAGCATTTACCGAGATCTTGAATGGATAAGGGTGTTAGGTTCATGGTTTAGGGTTTAGGGCTTTACTATTTAGTTTTTAAGGCTCAGGGTTTAGGGTTCAAGGTTTAGAGTTTAGGGTTTAGCATTTAGTGTTTAGGGTTTATATTTAGGGGTATATGGTTTTAGGGTTTTTAGGATTATGGGTTTAGTATTTCTGAGTTGAAGGGTTTTGGATAAGGTATAGTTTAGAGTTGAGGGTTTAGGGTTTAGGTATTCTAGAGCTCAAATTTATGCTTTAAGCCCCTTTTAGCTTATAGGGTTTAGGGGTCATCATTAGGGTTTAAGTATTTAGGGTTCTAAGGTTTAGGACTTAGAAATTTTAGGGTTTATGCATTTAGGGCTTACAATGATTTAGGGATATAGGTTTTAGGGTTTAAGTTTTAGATGTTAGGATTAAAAGTGGGCCCATCACACATAAGGTTTATGGTTGAGGCTCAGGTTTAGGGTTTCAAGGATTTAGGGGTGTTTAGGGTTTATAATTTAGGGTTTAGGTTTTAGGTTTTAGGGTTTATTAGGTTATGGTTTAGATTTATGGTTCCAAGGTTTCCATGTGAACAAAATTATGGATATGGTTTATGGTTTAGGGTTTAATGGTTTATGGGTTTATGGTTCAAGGTTTAAGTGTTTAGGGTTTATGGGGGTTTAGGGGTTTAAGATTTAGGGTTTAGAGGGCATCAGGGTTTAGGGTTTAGAGGGTTTTAGCATATATGGTTTAGGGTTTAGGGTTTAGTGTTTAGGGTTTTAGGGTTAAAGTTATAGGGTTTAGGGTTTAGGGTTTATGAATTTAAGGTTTTAGGGTTAAGGAATTTAGGGTTTAGGGTTTAAGGATTTACGGTTTAATTGTTTAGGTTTTTGATGTTTAGAGTTGAGGGTTTATGGATTTAGGCTTACAGTTTAGGGTTTAGGGTTTTGGGGTTTAGGGTTTCAAGAAAATGGGTTTAGGGATTAGGGTTTAAGTATTACAGTTTAGGGTTTAGGATTTTAAGGTTTCAGGATAGGATTTTATGGTTAGGGTTTAGAGATTTATAGGTTTAGGGTTTAGTGTTTAGGGTTTAGGTTTTAAGGTTTTGGGTTTAGGCTTTCAGAGGTTTAGGTTTTTAGGGTTTAGGTATTTAGGGTTTAGGGTTTAAGAGTTTAGGGCTTAAGGTTTGTACTTTAGGTTTTAGGGTTTAAGGTTTATGGTTCAATGGTTTTATAGGGTTAGGGTTTAAGGTTTAGGGTTTAGGCCTTAGGATTTAATGTTTTAGGGTTTCAGGTTCATGGTTTAAGGGTTTAGGGTTTAGGGTTTCAAATTTTAGGTTTAGGGTTTATGGCTTAGGGTTTAGGGTTTAAGGTTTAGGGTAAGGTTTTTAGGGTTTACGAAGTTATAGGGTTTATGGCCTTTAGATTTAGGTTTAAGGCTCAAGATTTAGGGATCAAGGTTTAGGGTTTAGGGTTTATGGCTTATGGTTTAGGGTTTAGGTTTAATATTATAGATTTTAGGGTTTAGGGATTAAGTCATTTAGGGTTTAGGGTTTAGGGTTTACATAAGGCTCAAGGGTTTAAGGTTTAGGGTTTAGGGTTTTTACTTATTAGGATTTAGGGTTTAGGGGGTTTATAGTTTAGGGTTTAGGGTTTAGGCTTTAGGCTTTTGGCTTTAGGGCTAAGGGTTTAAGGTTTAGGGCTAAGGATTTAGCATTTAGGGTTTGTGGGGTTTAGTTATTTAGGGTTTAGGGTTTAGGGTTTCAAGGATTTAGGGTCTTAGGATTTAGGTTTTATGGTTTACAGGTATTTTAGGGTTTAGGGGTTTAGGGTTAAGGAATCATGGTTTAGGGTTTAGGGTTTAGGGTTTAGGGATGAAGTGTTTAGGGTTTATGGGGTTTATGATCCAGGGCTCAGAGTTTAGGGTTTAGTAGGGTTTCAACCTTATTAGGATCTTATGGTTTAGGGTTTAGGGTTTAGGGTTTAAGTATTTAGGTTAGGGTTTAGGGTTTAGGGTTTAGGGCTAAGAGGTTTAGGTTTACAATTTGGTTTATTTTTAGGTGTTTATGGTTTAGGAGTTTTAGGGTTTAGGGTTTAGGATTTATGGTTTATGGTTTATGGTTTAGGTTTAATATTTAAGGTTTAGGGTTTAGGGTTTAGTACTTAGGGTTTAGGTCGCAGGCTTTAAGGGTTAGGACTAAGGGATTATAGTTCAGGGTTTAGTGTTTAAGGTTTAGGGTTTAGGATTTAGGGTTTAGGATTTATGGTTTAGGGCTAAAGGTTTAGGGTTTAATGGGTTTATGAATAAGGGTTTAGGGTTTAGGGTTTTGAGTATAGGGTTTAGGGTTTATGATTTATGGTTTATGGTTTACCGTTAAGGGTTTAATGTCTAAGATTCAGGGTTTTGGGTATTGGGTTTAGGATTTAGGTCTAAGGGTTTAAGATGGATTATAATTTAGGGCTTAGGGTTTAGGATTTATGGTTTAGGGTTTATGGGGTTTACGATTTAAGGTTTAATGTTTAGGGTTTATAATTTAAGGTTTACAGTTTTTGGTTTACGACTTAAGGTTTACGGTTTAGGGTGTAATATTTAGGGTTTAGGGTTTAGGTCTCAAGGTTTGAGGTTTAAGGCTAAGGGAATATAATTTAGGGCTTAGTGTTTAGGGTTTAGGGTTTGGGGTTTATGGTTTAGGGTTGATGGTGTTTACGATTCAAGGTTTAGTTTTTATGGTTTAGGGTTTAGGGTTTAGTGTTAAGGGATTAGGGTTTAGGGCTTAGGGTTTAGGGTTTGGGGTTTAGAGTTTATAGTTTAGGGCTAAAGGTTAGGGTTTTTTTTAATGATTCAACGTTTAGTTTTTAGGATTTAGGGTTTAGGGTTTAAGGTTTAGGATTTATATTTTAAGGTTTAGGGATTAGGGTTTAGGGTTTAGGGTTTAGTGTTTTGGGTTTAGGTCTCAGGGTTTAAGGTTTGGGGCTAATGGATTATAGTTTAGGGCATACAATTTATGGTTTATGGTTTAGGGTTGAAGGTTTAATGTGTATGGGGTTTACGATTCAAGGTTTTTTTTATGGTTTATGGTTTAGGGTTTAAGGTTTTCAAAGTTAGGGTTTAGGATTTATGGTTTATGATTTACATTTTAGGGTTTAATATTTAGGGTTTAGGGTTTGGTTTAGTTCTCATGCTTTAGGGTTTAGGGTTTTGAATTTAGGGTTTAGGTATTATGATTCATGGTTTATGGTTTAGGATTTAATATTTAGGGTTTAGGGTTTTGGGTTTAGTTCTCAGGGTTTAGGGTTTAGGGTTTAGGTCTCAAGGTTTAATGTTTAGGACTAAAGGTATAGGGATTATGGGGTTTATGATTAAAGGTTTAGTTTTTAGGGTTTAGGGTTTAGGGTTAAGGTTTTAGGGTTTAGGGTTTCGAGTATAGGGTTTAAGGTTTAGCATATATGGTTTATGATTTAATTTTTAGGGTTTAATATTTAGGGTTTATGGTTTAGGGTTTGTTGCCTAGGGTTTAGGGTTTAGGTATCAGGATTTAAGGTTTAGGGCTAAGGGATAATAGTTTAGGGCTTAAGGTTTAGGTTTTAGGGTTTAGCATTTATTTTTTAGTGCTAAAGGTTTAGGGTTCTTGGGTTTTATGATTCAAGGTTTAGTTTTTATGGTTTAGGGTTTAAGGTTTAGGGTTTAGGGTTTAGGGTTTAGAGTTTAAGGTTTAGGATTAAATTTTAGGGCTTATGGTTTAGGGTTTAGGGTATAGGGTATAGGGTTTATGGTTTAGGGCTAAAGGTTTAGTGTTTATTGGGTTTACGATTCAAGATTTAGTTTTTAGGGTTTAGTGTTAAGGGTTTAAGATTTAGGGCTTATGGTTTAGTGCTTAGGATTTAGGGTTTTTAGTTTAGGGTTTAGGGTTTAAGATTTATGTTTTATGGTTTACAATTTAGGGATTAATATTTAGGGTTTACAATTTAGGGTTTAGGGTTTAGGTTTTAGGTTCAGCGTTTAGGTCTCATGGTTTAGGGTTTAGGGCTAAACATTTAGGGTTTACCGGGTTTACAAATTAAGTCTTAATTTTTATGGTTTAGGGTTTAGGGCTTATAGTTTAGGGTTTACAGTTTACGGTTTTGAGTTTAAGGTTTAGGATTTCTAGTTTATGGTTTATGGATTAGGGTTAAATATGTAGGGTTTAGGGTTTAGTAATTAGTGTTTATTGTTTAGGGTTTAAGGTTTAGGTTTTAGGGTTTAGGATTTAGGGTTTAAGGTTTAGGACTAAGGGATTATAGTTTAGGGTTTAGGGTTTATGGTTTAGGGATAAAGGTTTAGAGTTTACAGGGTTTACTATTCAAGGTTTAGTTTTTAGGGTTTTGACTTTAATGTTTAGCGTTAAGGATTTATGGTTTAGGGCTAAGGATTTACGGTTTCAGGTTTAATATTTAAGAATTAGTGTTTGGGGTTTAGGGTTTAGGGTTTAGGGTTTAGGGTTGAGGATTTAGGGTTTAGAGTTTATGTCGCAGGGTTTAAGGGTTAGGGCTAAGGGATTATAGTTCAGGGTTTAGTGTTTAGGGTTTATGTTTTAGGTTTTAGGATTTATGGTTTAGGGCTAAAGGTTTAGGGTTTATGGGGTTTACGATTCAAGGTTTAGGGTTTAGGGTTTCGAGTATAGGTTTAGGGTTTGTGGTTTACATTTAATGGTTTAATGTTAGGCTTTAGGGTTTTAGTTTTGGACTTAGGGTTTAGGTCTAAGGGTTTAAGATGGATTACAATTTAGGTCTTAGGGTTTATTGTTTACGGTTTATTTTTTAGGGTTTATGTGGTTTATGATTCAAGGTTTAGTTTTTATGGTTTATGGTTTAGGGTTTATCATTTAAGGGTAAAGGTTTAGGGTTTATGGGCTTTATTATCAAAGGTTTAGTTTTTAGGGTTTAGTGTTTAGGGTTTAGGGTTTCAAATTTAGGGTTTAGGGTTTAGGATTTATGGTTTAGGGTTTAATATTTAGGGTACAGGGTATCAGATTTATGCTTTACGCTTTAGGGTTTAGGGTTTATGGTTTAGGGCTACAATTTTTTGGTTTATGGGGTTTACGATTCAAGGTTTATATTTTACGGTTTAGGGTTTAGGGTTTTGATTTTAGGGTTTAGGGTTTAGGATTTTTGGTTTATGGTTTATGGTTTCAGTTTTAATATTTAAGGTTTAGGGTTTAGAGTTTAGTGCTCATGGTTTAGGGTTTAGGGTTTATGTCACAAGGTTTAAGGGTTAGGGCTAAGGGATTATAGTTTAGTGTTTATTGTTTAGGGTTTAGGGTTTAGGATTTATTGTTTAGGGCTAAAGGTTTAGGGTTTATGGGGTTTATGATTTAAGGTTTAGGGTTTAGGGTTTACGGTTTAGGGTTTCAAGTTTAGGGTTTAGGGTTTATAATTTATGGTTTATGGTTTACGGTTAAGGGTTTAATGTTTAGGATTTAGGGTTTAGGGTTTAGGGTTTAGGTCTAAGGGTTTAAGATGGATTAAAGTTTAGGGCTTAGGGTTTAGGATTTAGGGTTTTATGGTTTATGGTTTAGGGTTTATGGGATTTATGATTCAAGGTTTAGTTTTTAAGGTTTCATGGTTTAGGTATTTGAGTTTAGGGTTTAGGATTTATAGTTTAAGGTTTACAGTTTACAATCTAATATTTAGGGTTTAGGATTTTAGATGTTGGGTTTAGGATTTAGGTCTCAAGGATTGAGATTTAGGGCTAAGGTATTACAATTATGGGCCAAGTGTTTAGGGTTTAGTGTTTAAGGTTTATGATTTAGGGCTAAATGTTTAGGGTTGATGGGATTTATGATTCAAGGTTTATGTTTTATGGTTTAGGGTTTAGGGTTTTGATTTTAGGGTTTATGGTTTAGGATTTATCGTTTATGGTTTAGGGTTTAGTGTTTGGTTTAGTGCTTCAACTTTAGGATTTAGGGTATATGGTTTTGAGTTTAGGGTTAAGGTATTAGCATTTGTGTTTATGATTTATGGTTTAGGATTTAATATTTAGGTTTTAGGGTTTTGTGCTAACGGTTTAGGGTTTTTTATTTACGGTTTACGTCTCATGGTTTAATGTTTAGGGATAAAGGTTTATGGTTTATGGGGTTTATGATTCAATGTTTAGGGTTTAGGGTTTATGGTTTATGGTTTACTTTTTAGGGTTTAGGGTTTAGGTTTTATTGCCCAGCGTTTAGGGTTTAGGGTTTATAGTTTAGGTCTTAAGGTTTAAGCTTTAATGCTAAGGGATTATAGTTTAGGGCTTAAGGTTTAGGGTTTAGGGTTCAGGGTTTATAGTTTAGTGCTAAAGGTTAAGGGTTTATGGGTTTTATGATTCAAGGTTTAGTTTTAAGGGTTTAGGGTTTAGGGTTTAGGATTTAAGGAGAATTATAGTTAAGGTCTTAGGGTTTAAGGTTTAGGGTTTATGGTTTAGGGCTAAAGGTTTAGGTTTTATGGGTTTTACAATTCAAGGTTTAGGTTTTAGGGTTTAGGGTTTAGTGTTTAGGATTTATGGTTTTGAGTTTAGGGTTTAGGGTTTAGGGTTTAGTGTTTAGGGTTTATGGTTTAGGGTTTAGGTCTCAGGGTTTATGGTTTATGGCTAAATGTTTAGGGTTTATGGGGTTTATGATTCAATGTTTAGTTTTTATTGTTTAGGGTTTAGGTTTTAGGTTTTAGGTCTTAGGGTTTAGGGTTTAGGGCTAAAGGATTACATTTTAGAGCTTAGGGTTTAGGGTTTACGGTTTAGGGTTTATGGTTTAGGGTTTAAGGTTTAGGGTTTAGGTTTTCAAGTTTAGGGTTTAGTGTTTAGGATTTATGGTTTATGGTTTATGGTTTAGTGTTTGATATTTAGGGATTAGGGTTTAAGGTTTAGGACTAAGGTATTATAGTTTAGGGTTTAGGGTTTATGTTTTAGGGATAAATTTTTAGGGTTTATGTGTTTTACGATTCAACATTTAGTTTTTAGGGTTTAGGATTTAGGTTTTAGGGTTTAGGGTTTAGACTTTAGTGTTTACGGTTAAGGATTTATGGTTTAATGTTTAGGGTTTATGGTTTAGGATTTATGGTTTAGGGCTAAAGGTTTAGGGTTTGTATGGTTTAGGATTCAATGTTTACCTTTTAGGGTTTAACATTTAGTGTTTAGGGTTTTGTTTTTAGGGTTTTGGGTTTAGGGTTTAGGTTTTATTTTTTATGGTTTAGGGTTTAGGGTTTAGGGTTGTGAGTTTAGGATTTAGGGTTTAGGTCTCAGGGTTTAAGGTTAAGGGTTAAGGGATTACATGTTAGGGCTAAAGGTTTAGGGTTTAGGGCTAAATGTTTAGGGTTTATGGAGTTTATGATTCAAGTTTTAGTTTTTAGGGTTTAGGGTTTCGGGTATAGGGATTAAGGTTTCAAGTTTAGGGTTTAGGGTTTAGGATTTATGGTTTATGGTTTAGGGATTAATATTTAGGGAATACGGTTTAGGGTTTAGGGTTTTGAGTTTAGGGTTTAGGGTTTAGGATTTATAGTTTAGGGTTTAATATTTATGGTTTAGTTCTAAGGGTTTAGGGTTTAGGGTTTAAGGTTTAGGGCTAAGGGATTACAACTTAGGGCTTAGGGTTTAGGGTTTAGGCTTTATGGTTTAGGGCTAAAGGTTTATGGTTGATGGGGTTTACATTTCAAGGTTTAGTTTTTATGGTTTATAGTTTATGGTTTAGGGTTTAGGGTTTCGAGTTTAGGGTTTAGGATGTATGGTTTATGGTTTAATATTTATGGTTTACTTTCGGGGGTTTACAATTTAAGGTCTCGGTGTTTAGGTTTAATTCTTAGGGTTTAAGATTTATTGCTAAGGGATTAGGGCTTAGGGTTTATGATTTAAGGTTTAGTTTTTATGGTTAATGGTTTATGGTTTAGGGTTTATGTCTCAGGGTTTAAGTTTTAGGGCTAATGGATTACATTTTAGGGCTTACTACTTAGGGTTAAGGGTTTAGGGTTTAGGGATTAGGGTTTAGGGTTTAGGTTTTAGTTTTTAAGGTTTAAGGTTTAGGATGAAGGGATTAGGGTTTAGGGTTTATGGGTTAGGGTTTAGGGATTAGGGTTTATGGTTAAGGACTAAAGGTTAATGGTTTATGGGATTTACAATTTAAGGTTAAGTTTTTACGGTCTAAGGTTTAGGGTTTAGGGTTTTGAAATTAGGGTTTATGGTTTAGGGTTTAGGTTTTAGGGTTTAGGGTTTTGAGTTTATGGTTTAGGGTTTAATATTTAGGGTTTAGGTTTGAGTGCTAAGGGTTTAGGGTATAGGGTTTAGGATTTAGTTTTTAGGATTTATGGTTTATGGATTAGGGCTAAAGGTTTAGGGTTTATGGTGTTTAGGATTCAAGATTTAGTTTTTTAGCATTTAGCGTTTAGGGTTTAGGGTTTAGGGTTTATGGTTTAGGTCTAAGGATTTAAGGTTTAGAGCTAAGGATTTATAATAATTAGGGTTTAGGGTTTAGGGTTTATGATTTATGGTTTAGGGCTAAAGGTTTAGGTTTAATGGGCTCTACGATTTAAAATTTAGGGTTTAGGGTTTATGATTTAGGGTTTATGGTTTATGGTTAAGGGTTTAATGTTTAGGATTTAGGGTTTTAGGGTTTTGGGTTTAGGGTTTAGGTCTAAATGTTTAAGATGGATTACAATTTAAGGCTTAGGGTTTAGGTTTTAGGGTTAATTTTTTAGGGTTTATGGGGTTTATGATTCAAGGTTTAGTTTTTAGGGTTTAGGATTTAGGGTTTTGAGTTTAAGGTTTAGGATTTATAGTTTAAGGTTTATGGTTTAGGGTCTAATATTTAGGGTTTAGGGTTTAGAGCTCAAGGTTTAGGGTTTAGGGTTTAGGATTTAGGTCTAAATGTTTTAGGTTTAGAGCTAAGGGATTAAAGTTTAGGGTTTAGGGTTTAGGGTTTATATTTTGGGGTTTATGATTTAGGGCTAAAGGTTTAGGGTTGATGGGGTTTACGATTCAAGGTTTAGTTTTTATGGTTTAGGGTTTAGGGTTTAGGGTTTAAGGGATTATAGTTTAGGGTTAAGGGTTTAGGGCTAAAGGTTTAGGGTTTATGGGGTTTATGATCCAAGGTTTAGTTTTTAGGGTTTAGGGTTTATAAATTTAGGGATTAGAGTTTAGGATTTGTGGATTATGGTTTATAGTTTAGGATTTAATATTTAGGGTAAAGGTTATCAGGTTTATGGTTTATGTTTTAGGGTTTAGGGTTTATTGTTTAGGGCTAAATTTTTAGGGTTTATGGGGTTTATGATTCAAGGTTTATATTTTAGTGTTTAGGGTTTATGGTTAAGGGTTTAGGGTTTAGGTTTCCAACTTTAGGAATTAGGTTTTAGGATTTATGGTTTATGGTTTATGGTTTAGGGTTTAATATTTAGGGTATAGGGTATCAGGTTTAGGGTTAATGTTTTAGGGTTTAGGGTTTAGGGTTTAGGGCTAAATATTTTTTGTTTATGCAGTTTACGATTCAAGGTTTATATTTTAGGGTTTAGGGTTTTGAGTTTAGGGTTTTGAGTGTAGGGTTTAGGATTTTTTCTTTATTGTTTACAGTTTCAAGTTTAATATTTAAGGTTTAGGGTTTAGGGTTTTATGTCACAAGGTTTAAGGGTTAGGGCTAAGGGATTATAGTTCAGGGTTTAGTGTTTAGGCTTTAGGATTTATTTTTTAGGGTTAAAGGTTTAGGGTTTATGGGGTTTATGATTCAAGATTTAGGGTTTAAGGTTTCAAGTATAGGGTTTAGGGTTTATGATTTATGGTTTTTGGTTTACAGTTAATGGTTTAATGTTTAGGATTTAGGGTTTAGGGTTTAGTTCTAAGGGTTTAAGATGAATTACAGTGTAGGGCTTAGGGTTTAGGGTTTAGGGTTTATGGGATTTACGATTCAAGGTTTAGTTTTTAAGGTTTAGGGTTTAGGGTTTTAGGTTTTGGGTTTAGGGTTTGAGATTTAGGGATAAGGGATTATAGTTTAGGGCTTAGTGTTTATGGTTTAGTGTTTAAGGCTTATGATTTAAGGCTAAAGGTTTAGGGTTGATGGGGTTTACGATTCAAGGTTTATGTTTTATGGTTTAGGGTTTAGGGTTTCTAGTTTAGGGTTTAATGTTTATGGTTTACAGTTTAGGGTTTAGTGTTTGGTTTAGTGCTTAGCCTTAGGGTTTATGGTTTATGGTTTAGGGTTTAGGGTTTTGAGTTTAGGTTCAATGTATTAGGATTCATGGTTTATGATTTACGGTTTAGGCTTTAATATTTAGGGTTTATGGTTTAGTGCTAAGCGTTTAGGGTTTAGGTCTCAGGGTTTAATATTTAGGGCTAAAAGGTTTAGGGTCTATGGGGTTTATGATTTAATGTTTAGTTTTAAGGGTTAAGGGTATAGGGTTTATGGTTTATGGTTTACTTTTTAAATGGTTTAATTTTTAGGGTTTAGGGTTTAGGGTTTATTGCCTAGGGTTTAGGGTTTAGGGTTTAGGGTTTAGGGTTCAATGTTTAAGCTTTAGGGCTAAGGGATTACAGTTTAGGGCTTATTGTTTAGGGTTTACGGTTTAGGGTGTATTGTTTACTCCTAAAGGTTTAGGGTTTATGGGTTTTACGATTCAAGGATTAGTTTTTAGGGTTTAGGGTTTGGGGTTTAGGGTTTAAGTAGGATTATAGTTAAGGTCTTAGGGTTTAGGGTTTAGGGTCTATGGTTTAGGGCTAAAGGTTTAGGGTTTGTGTAGTTTACAATTCAAGGTTTAGGTTTTAGGGTTTGCGGGATTAGGTTTTAGCGTTTATGGTTTAGTGTTTAGAATTTAGGGTTTTGAGTTTAGGGTTTAGTGTTTAGGGTTTAGGGTTTAGGGTTTAGGTTTAGGGTTTAGGTCTCAGGGTTTCGGTTTTAGGGTTTATGGTTTAGGGCTAAATGTTTAGGGTTTATGGGGTTTATGATTCAATGTTTAGTTTTTATGGTTTAGGTTTTAGGGCTTACGTCTCAGGGTTTAAGGTTTAGGGCTAAAGGATTACATTTCAGAGCTTACAGTTTAGGGTTTACAGTTTAGGTTTAGGTTTTAAGGTTTAGGGTTTAGGGATTTGAGTTTAGGGTTTAGTGTTAAGGATTTATGGTTTATATTTCATGGTTTAGTGTTTAATATTTAGGGTTTAGGGTTTAGGGTTTATGGTTTAGGGATGAAGTTTTAGGGTTTATGGGGTTTACAATTCAACGTTTAGTTTTTAGGGTTTAGGATTTAGGGTTTAGACTTTAGTGTTTAGGGTTAAGGATTTATGGTTTAGGGTTTAGGGTTTAAAATTTATGGTTTAGGGCTAAAGGTTTAGGTTTTATAGGGTTTATGATTCAAGGTTTACCTTTTAATGTTTAAGGTTTAGGGTTTAGGGTTTAGGTTTTAGTTTTTTGAGTTTATGGTTTAAGGTTTAGGGTTTATGTTTTAGTGTTTAGGGTTTAGGGTTGTGAGTTTAGGATTTAGGGTTTAGGGTTTAGGTCTCAAGGTTTAAGGTTTAGGGATTACATGTTAGAGCTTAGGGTTTAGGGCTTATGGTTTAGGGCTAACTGTTTAGAGTTTATGGAGATTACGATTAAAGGTTTAGTTTTTAGGGGCTTAAGGTTTCAATTTTATGGTTTAGGGTTTAGGATTTATGGTTTATACTTTATGGTTTAGGGTTTAATATTTAGGGAATAGGGTTTAGGGTTTAGGGTTTTGAGTTTAGGGTTTAGGGTTTAGGAGTTATGGTTTATGGTTTATAGTTTAGGGCTTAATATTTAGGGTTTATTGTTTAGGGTTTATTTCTTAGGGTTTAGGGTTTAGGGTTTATGGTTTAAGGTTTAGGGCTAAGGGATTACAAATTAGGGCTTAGGGTTTAGGGTTTAGGCTTTATGGTTTAGGGCTAAAGGTTTAAGGTTGAAGGGGTTTACGATTTAAGGTTTAATTTTTATGGTTTATGGTTTAGGGTTTAGGGTTTAGGGTTTCAAGTTTAGGATTTAGGATGTATGGTTTATGGCTTATGGTTTATGGTTTAGGGTTTAAGGTTTAGTGCTTAGCGTTTAGGGTTTAGGGTTTATGGTTTAGGTCTCAGGCTTTAAGGTTTAGGTCTAAGGGATTACAATTTAGGTTTTAAGGTTTAGGGTTTAGTATTTATGGTTTAGGGCTAAAGGTTTAGGGCTTATGGGTTTTACAATTCAAGGTTTAGGGTTTAGGGTTTTGAGTATAGGTTTTAGGGTTTATGATTTATGGTTTATGGTTAAGGGTTTAATGTTTAGGATTTAGGGTTTTGGGTTTTTGGTTTAGGGTTTAGGTCTAAGGGTTTAAGATGGATTACAATTTAGGGCTTAGGGTTTAGGGTTTAGGGTTTATTTTTTAGGGTTTATGGGCTGTGGAAAGAGGACTCTCGGGGGCTTCTTCTTGAATGGTGTTGGATTCACCTTCCACACATTTTCCTTTTAGCTACTTCTTGGACCTTGGAGGTGCATTGCCCAATGGGGAGGTTGTGAAATCTACCCCGAGGTAGATCAGCCCGTTCATGCGGCACCAGTGCTCTGTTCTGCGCATAGTCTCCTTGACCCTCTCCTCAATTGTTTGAGGAGCCTTGCTTCTGTCAATGGCCGGGAAGGGCCAATCATCCCCTTCCGTGTCATTATACACCTTGTCTACTTCATCTTCCATCGTTTGGAAGCCTTTGGGGACAATGGCCACTCCGTATTGGATAATTTCTGCCAATGCTAAGTGAGAATGATCCTTTCTTCTGAGTTCCACCTTGTGGATGACGTCAATGTAAATATCCTCAATTTGATGGACATGGATCGGATCAAGCTTAGCCCTTGGCAGGCAGCCCCTTGGGTCGAAGTGGGCCTGGCTGGGAAGTCATTGCTTCAAATTGAGTAACTCCAGCTCTGCAAACATTTCCTTTGCCTTGTGGTGAGGAAGAGCATGTGTATCGGCCTACTATGAGGGGGAAAGGAGTTCACCCTTCTTTGTTTTCAGGCCTTTTCGTGATAGGTGATTAGCTACCTTGACAGCTCCAGCAGAATCATCTTAGGTCCAGCATACCTTGGTAGCCTGGTTGGCTCACCCAAGAAGTTGACCGCCTCAGATAGGTAAATGTGGGAAACTGGGTGAACAGGGCCCCGCACTTCTCCACGTTTGATACATGTTTTTGGTCGTACGACCAATGAGTCAGATTTTGGCCTCAACACATGTAAATGATGTATAGAAGAAAGCATCCATTATTTTGGTGCATTGGGAATGCTAGGAGTGCTATTCTCCAGCCTTAGTTCGGATAATATTCAATTCTTGACCTGAGTGCCAATTCCATTTGGTTTAAGCCCTGGATAATCTCTCTCTGATGCTGCCACGTAGACCACGTAGGAGTTCATATGGAATACTCCCATTGTGCTGAACTGTTGTAACTAACTCAGAACTGGTGCTGCTTATAATCTCCCCCCAGCAAAGCTTTGCTCAAGCACATTTTTATTCATTGTCCTCCAAGTACCTCAGCAACCATGTATGGAAGTTATGGGTGTCAGAAAGCCCTAAGAACTCTACTTCAGGAAGTATAGTATCAACACAATGAAGCTCTATAACCACAATCGAGAAAAAAACTAAAACCATAAAGCAGGAATAAAATATCATCTGTATAAAGTAAGCCCACCGGGTTATCCCCCTTCTTGTTTTTCAGTATAACCCTTCGTCATCAGTTGCATGCATTGGTCTTCATCGTCTCCAGGCCGTATGCACTCTTCTTGGCTGACGGCCACAAGTGCCGGTGTGAGGGATTCCAAGCATTATCTCAAAATGACGGGTATTGATGTTTATGCTACCTCGCCCTATGCATTTTCGACACATCTTGTGTCCTTGTTGTAGATTGTGTCATCACCCTTATGAATTCATTGTTGACTTCACGCTGACATCAGGGATTCCTCCCGTCGAGTGCAGTGCACTGCTTTCCTATTAATTTGTCATCCAAACGGACTTCTGTGACCTTTCGTGATTTCTAAGCCCCTAATTCTTCCATGTCAAATGTGATCCAATTCTGAAGTCTCTGACATCCATACTACTCAGCCCTTAGTTCGCATCCTGACCCTTTGATCCTTTTGTACTTCTCTCTTCCTCTGTAACTTAGCCTTTCCTCTTGGTTTGGTGGGTCTCTGTCTGGAATGTATACAATGTTCTTTCGAACTCAATTCTGATCTGCATGAAGAAGAAGCGAGACCCATCATTAAAATGGTTGAATTATCCATTATCTTCCATGGGAAGGTCATGCAGAAGAAACGAGTTCGAGATTTTAAAGGCTCAGGGAGAGGGCGCATGAAAATTGTAACTTTGCGGCCAAATAGATAAGGCTCATGTGCATGAGTTACAGATTGCATTTTATAAAGGCCATGGAATTTTCATGTGCATCGGATTGGTGGCGCCCTTCGCGCATGGATGGATCGTGTAACATTGACTTTTGTGTGCCAAGGGAATGGCGCGCGACGAAGAGTTTACACAACATAATGTTATTGCATCGGGGATTCGCCTGCGCCTTTATACTTCCCATACTTGCACAACAAGTACAGCTTGTGTTGCATGGAAGCTGGTGCGCCAAGGGTGCATGAAACGTGAGGCAGCCAAAAGGATGGCACGCAAAGGGGCGGAGATTTGACACTTTGTAGCAGTGAAGAGGCGCCGCAAGCTCAGAGGGTTAAATGAGGCAATAAGCATGGCTGGGTTCGCCTCTGGCGCAGGGGATGTCACAGATACAGGCGGTCATGCGTCCAAGGGGTGCAAAGTATCATAGATGTCGGCAGGGGTGAACGATGCCAAGATGAAACAGAGAACGAAGCTTTCAAAGGGGTTTTAACATGATGTAGTTCCTTAACTACTCCTTCCGTTCCTCCTATTTGAAGGCTCAGTTGGTGGTAAACTGATCTAGTCAGAGGGCCACAACCACTGTTTTCAAGAAAACGTCCTTCTCCCATCTCCCAGCAGATCTTGGAAAGAGAAGGATAGCATGGGGGGTCATACATCAAACTGAGGAGGCTAGGCCCATCACTATATATTTTCAAAACCAACTAGCAGCTAAAACAATACCAAGAACACACCCAGAACTGAAAACACAAAACACACGAAAGATAAAGAGGACCTCATACCTAATAAATAGCAAAAGCTCGGGAAAAGGAACGGGTCCCAAGTCGATGAAAACGACGAGGGCGAGGCTGACATGCTCAGAAAAATCACCGTGCTCGCGAATACTGAAAATGGACATTTGGGCGCGCAAACCATATATATAAGGTTAGCTCTGGTCATTATGCGCCACCCACTTTGAAAATCGTATGAAAACTCTTGTCGACAGGAGAAGTTCGCCCTTGGTGCACGAAAGTATTTGACAACAGGAGACAAAGCGCCCTTTGGCGCATCCCAAAGCATTGTCGACATGAATTTAGTGCGCCCTTCTCGCCACCAAAAGGGTTGTCGCAACAAAAGGTGTACCACACAAGCGTATGCGCCTTGGCGCACGCAGGGAGTTCAACAATTGTTTTGTGCATAAAAGTTGTGTTTTGACATTGAAAACCATGCGCCAAAGGCTTTTAAGGGGGCGCCATCAAGAAGTTAGTGTTTTGGTCAAAGCAAGTTCATGCGCCCAGCCAAAAAGACTGAAAAATACTAATTCAACTAGATTCCCGGGAAGGGAATTTTACAAAACGTTTTGAACACAAGGGTCCTAACGGGGGATTCGTACAAATTTTCGTATGGTTATCGGAACATTGCCGCTTGTCATTTAACGGATAACAGCTGGCTCTTTTCTTGGGACTATTCCTGAGTGAACTCGGGTGTAGAGACTCCCTATCACTTGTGCCTCTCCATTGGTAACAGAGTCAAAACAAGGTGACCCGGATGTGAGCAAAAGAAAACACAACAACGAAACAAAAGCAACACTGATGGAACAACACACAAAAAAAGTAAAACTGTAACAAAGAAGAGAGCAGCTCTACTTTCCTGAAGATCTCAGATGCCTGCCCCCGCTATAAGGAACGGGGTTCGGTCCCCTCCATATATGAAGATAGAACTATTCTCTCCCTTGAGATGCTTGATCTTGAAGGGCCCTCTCCCCATGGAACAACTTTCCATGCATGCCCTTTGGTTCTCTCCTCTTCTTCGTTGTCCCTAAAAGGACGAGATCTCCTACTTTGAAATTCCCTTTTCTTGGGCCTTCTTATCAAAAGCTTCTACTGGAATTCTGATGTTAGTGATTCTGTCGACCACTCTTACCCTCTTTTCTTCAAGTTATGCCAATTACATGAATTCTCTTTTCTAGAGAATTCTGGAAAAGTTTCATCTTCTATGGCTCTGTCAAGCGCAGAGCAGGAATGTTTCACAGAAAAGGGAAGCTGGCATCAATGCCATATAACACTTTAAAATGTGACATGCCCGAGCGATCTCTTGGGAGTAATACGATCGTCCACAACGCATCGTACAAAGACTTGTGCCAATTCGCTGATTTCTCCTCTACTTAACTTCCGTAGTGGATGGTCCAAGTCTTATTACTAGATTCCACCTGACCAGTTCCTTAGGATAATAGGCTGATGCGTGAGCCAAGGTTATCCCATATTCCATAGCAAAAACTACTAACTTTCTCGTGCGATAGTTAGAAGTATTATCAGCAAACGATTTTGTTTGTACGCCATTTTTGACAAGATATTTTCTTCTTTAAATGAAATTAACCAAACCACCTCAGAAGTCGCAATGCTTTGACAGTATGGCTTCCAACCCACTTGGTGAACAATCCCGTTGCTGTAAGGACATAGCTATTTCCGAGCAACTCATTGAGGATTGAGTGCCCCAATAAAATCAATTCCCTTTCCTGAAGGTTCATGATATGACTGGCCCTTAGGGGAAAGGCAGCCAACTTGGTCTGCCGACGAATTGCGGGCAGGGTCACACTTCGCCACCCAGATGGCTGTATCTTGAAGACGTCGGCCAATAGTAACCTGGCTCGAATGATCTTATTGTAGTTCGGGAGGATTAGACATGCCCTCCACAGCTGATTGTAAACTTTCCGTAGTTTTACTTTGCTGGGGCTTGTCGACCACGCAGGAAATTCCATCTATCCCGCGCTATATAAGCCGTCATCCCAGATGAATATTTAAGCCTCCTGACTTTATATAGTGCGCTTCTCTTCACCTCCTTTGCAGTTAGGTGCATCGTGCATTCTCCTTAAGGTAGTGAAGAAGCGATGTCGGAGTACCACTCACACTAGTTGCAAACAAATTAGAACCAGAGGCAGAGAATTAGCTCTCCTGCCGGTCTGTGTTTTTTTCATTCGGTATAGTCACCTCCTTTCACCAGGGTTTTTCTGATCTTTTTTTCAACCATTAGCTGACACAAGTGGCCTTGCCCTTACCAGCTTGGTTTGTTTTATGTGTCCAGGTCATCTCCTGGAACCTTTGGCGATCCATTTCCCTTCACAATTCCTAACTACGGCCTGCTGAGTTAGAATGATTTTCATTCACACACATCATCAATTCACCGCCGTGTCAGGACCAGCCACCACCGTAGCTAGTTTAGATGTAAATCCTGATAAATTCTTCACTAGCTTTTGAACAACGCAAGGCCGTGCTTTTCCAATTGAGTCATCTTTATATTCTTGACCTGGAGGGAGAACTCATGAATGCAATCGGGACTCAATGGTCCTTCTTAATTCTTTTGTATTAAAGATTGCAGACACAGTATTCTCAGTGCATAACTATACTTGATGAAGTCCTTGGAGAAATCGGACTATCAGACTGGTGCCTAGCAACAGAGGCTTTTATTTCTCAAATACCTTTCCCCCTCTTCACTCCGATCTGAAATTTGGTGACCCCTTCATCATGTTTACTATGTGATGTCCTTCTCGCAAAGTCAGCGAATAAAACGCTTGATAAGTTCACCTTGCCAAAGACAGAATGACACCAGTTTTGCTTGTTGGTCAAGTAAGGCTTTGAAATACCTAACTCTTTCGGCAATGCTATCTTTGTTCCTTCTTTGCTACCCACCTGGCCTAAGCACCTTCCCTTCTGTGACTCAAAAACAGACTTTTTTGGGTTTAGGGAAATCCCGATGTTTCGGCACCTATCCAACCTTGCTCCAAATGATCACAAGATCATTTCGCTGCTTGAGAACATGGTTAATCTATCAAATACAACCACAATGACTTTTCCCCATCATACCTTTGAAACGCGAGTCCATGGTCCTCTGAAAAGTTGGCACCAGCATAGTTTAGGGCCGAAAGGCATCCTGCTGTAGGCAAATGTAACCCCAGGGAGTATTGAATGCTGTTTTAAACTGATCTTCAGGTGAACACCTCATCTTATTGTAACCTGAAAAACCGTCAAGCAATGGACCCAGCATCTCTGACTATTACTGTCGAGTTTAGGATTTATGGTTTAGGGTTTAGGTCTCAGGGTTTAAGGTTCAGGGTGAAGGGATTACAGGTTAGGTGTCAGGGTGAAGGGAATACAGGTTAGGGCTTAGGGTTTAGGGTTTATGGAGTTTACGATACAAGGTTTAGTTTTTAGGGTTTATGGCTTAATGTTTCAATTTTAGGGTTTAGGGTTTAAGTTTTATGATTTATGGTTTACGGTTTAGGGTTTAATATTTAGGGAATAGGATTTAGGGTTTAGGGTTTTGAGTTTAGGGTTTAGGATTTATGTATTATGGATTATTATATATGGTCTAGGGTTTATTTCTCAGGGTTTAGGGTTTAGGTTTTAGGTATTAGGATTCATGGTTCATGGTTTATGGGGTTTATGATTCAAAATGTACCTTTGCGGGTTTAGGTTTTAGGTTTTAGGGTTTCGAGTTTAGGGTTTAGGGTTTTGGATTTATGTTTTATGATTTACGGTTTAGTGTTTAGTGTTAAGAGTTTAGGGTTTAATGTTTTGAATTTAAAATTGAGGGTTTAGGGTTTAGGTCTCAGGGTTTAAGGTTTAGGTTTAAGGGGTTACATTTTAGGGGTTAGGGTTTATGGTTTAGGGATAAATGTTTAGTGTAGGGTTTAAGGTTTAGGATTTATGGTTTTATGTTCAATTTTTATGGTTTAGTGTTTAGGATTTATGTTTGAGGGTTTAGGTCTCAGGGTTGAAGGTTTAGGGCTAAGGGATTACATTTCAGAGATTAGGGTTTAGGGTTTAGGGTTTAAGGTTTATGACTAAGGGATTATAGATTATGGTTTAGGTTTTATGGTTTAGGGATAAATTTTTAGGGTTTATGGGGTTTATGATTCAACATTTAGTTTTTAGGGTTTAGGATTTAGGGTTTAGGGTTTACGGTTTAGACTTTAGTGTTTAGGGTTAAGGATTTATGGTTTTTTGTTTAGGCTTTAGGTTTTATAGGGTTTATGATTCAAGGATTACCTTTTAGGGTTTAAGGTTTAGGGTCCTTGAGGGTCTCCTCAATTGGTCTGAGGGGCCTTAGTTCTATCAGTGGCTAGAATAGGGTTTATTTTCCCCATCTGGGTCAGTAGGATATACCTTGGTTCTAGTTCATCTTCCAGGGTTTGGAAGCTTTTAGGGTTAATGGGTATTTTAGTATTGGAGGATTTCTGCCAAGGGTAGGTGAGTTTAGGATCCTTATGGTCCTAGGGCTCCACCTCATGGATGACGTCAGGGTTTAAGGTCCTCGATCTGAGGTGATGTGGATTGGATCAAGGTTCAGGTCTTAGAAGACAGCTCCTTGGGAATACGAAGGTTAGGGCTGGCTAGGGAAATTAGGGTCTTAAATTGAGTAGCTTTAGCGATACAAAGGTTTAGTTCACCTTAGTGGTTGGGTAGAGCATGTATATCGGCCCACTGTCAGGGGGAAAGGAGTTCCACCCTTCTTTTTTTTCAGGCACTTTCTCGTGGTATGTGATCAGCTACCTTGACAGCTCCAACAGAATCAGTTTAGGTCCAGCATACCTCGGTAGCCTGGTTGGCTCTCCTAAAAAGTTGGCAGCCCTTAGATAGGTGAATGTGGGAAACTGGGTGAACAGGGCCCCGCTATTTCTCCAGTGGCTGCCACTATGCTTTTGGTCATGTACAACCATAAGTCATATTCGGCCTCAATAGGTAGATGATGTGATAGAAGAAACACATCGTTAATTTTAGCGAATTGAGGAGATGCTATTCTCCAACCTCAATTCCAGGATAGTACTCGTATATCTTTACCTAAGGCCAAACTCCACTCCGTGTTCAGGCTTAGATAGTCCCTCTCCGATGCTGTAGCGTAGACCACGTAGGAGTTCATATGGAATACTCCCTGTTGTGCTAAATTGTTGTAGCTGCTCGGAGATTGTGCTGGTTATAATTTCTCCCCAGCAAAAGCGCTGATCAGACATATTCTTGTTCATGGTCTCTAACTACCGCAACATCCATTTATGGAAATAATGGGTTTCAGAAAGCCTGAAGACCCTGCTTAGGAACGTAATGGTGTCACTGAGATCCTCTAAGAAGTCACTGTGGTGGATGATTTGGGGCCACCGGGTTACTACCTTCTTTTTTTTCAAGTAAACCTCATTCATCAGTTGCATGCACTGATCTGCATTGTCATCTCAGGCCTTAATGCAATCTGCTTGACTGACGGCCACAAAGTGCCGATGGTGAGGTATGCCGAGTATTACTCTCAAAGTGACGGGCAGTGAGGTTAATGACTACCTCGCCCTTTCTGTTTATCGACACACCTTGTGTCTTTGTTGTAACATTGGGCAATCACCATCATGAATTCGTTGTTGACGGTGCTGACCGGGGATTCCTCCGGTGAAGTGCAGGGCACTGCCTATCAGTTTGTCCATCCATGGACTCCTTGTGACTTTCTGAGTTCTAGCCCAGAATTCCTCCATATCAATATGCCCCAATTCTGAGTCTCTGACGTCCAGGCTACACTCGGCCTGGGACTCGGGCATTCTGACCCTCTGATATTTATATTTCATCTCTTCTTCTGTAAGTTTGGCCTTTCCTCTTGGATTTGATAGGTCTCTTGCTGGATGTTGACATATGTTCTTTCCAAGTTTATTTGTCTGATCTGCATGAAGAAGAAGCGAGACCCAATCCAGAAAGGTTGTATTAGCCATTTGATTTTCCATTGGAAGTGTTAGCAGAAGAAAGAGTTAGTTATTTTGAGGCTCAAGGTGCATGGCGCATGAAAATCTGCAGCTTATAGGGCTAAATAGGTAAGGTGCACAGGAAAAGGGTGTTGCAAGGGTTAAACTGGCACCAGAGGCGCATGGCGCATGAAAGCTGCAAGGTGCATTTTGTAAAGGGCGCATTGAAAACATTGTGTTACATGGAGACAAGATGCGCCAAAGGTACATGGATTTTTCATGTTGCATTGGGATTTGGTGCGCCCTTTGGCGCATGTATGGTTAGTGTAACATTGAAATTTTCGTGTGCTAAAGGGAACATGGTGCGGCGCATGGAGGGTTTGCACAACATGAATGTTTTTGCGATCGAGGAAAGCACCTGTGCCTTTATAACTTCATACTTAGCGCAGATTAAGTCTTGCGTTACGCATGGTTGCGGGGTGTGCCTTGAGGGGCGCATGTTAATGCGATGCAGCAGGGAAGGTTGGTGCACTGCCAAAGGTGGCGTGCAGGGCTAGACGCTTTGCATCATTTGAAGGAGATGCGCCTTGAGGGCGTAAAGGTATAATGATGCAACAAACATGATAGGTGTGCCAATCTGGCGCAGGGATGTCGCAGATTACAAGGTGGTCAGATGCGCCAAAGGGGTGCAAATGTTCATGATGTTGCAGGGGAGACAGATGCGCCAAAGAGGAAAACACAGAACTAAGCTTTCAAAGGAGGTTTTACATGGCTGTAGCATCTCCTTATACTCCTTCGTTCCTATTAGAATTGCTCAGTGGGAAATAAAATGGTCTAGATCCAGGAGGGCCATTCAGACCATGCTTTTTAGAAGAACAACCTCCTTCTACCAGCAGATCTGGAAAGAGGAAGGATAGCATGGGAAAAAGGAAAGACAACAAAAAGAGAGGAGGCTAGGCCAACACATATATATTTCAAAACCAACTACCAAACTAAAACCAGACCACCAGAACACATCAAGAACTGAAAACACGTAAAGCACACGAGAGAGAGAAGAGACCTCTTACCTGGATAAATAGTGAGAAACGCTTGGCAACGGGTCCACAATGTGTTGAAAATGACGAGGCAGGGGTTGACAGGCTCAGAGAATAAAAATCACGTGCTTTGTGTCTGGTGAAAATGACATTTGGGGCGCGCAAATGCACATATATATATAGGTGAGCAAGTCATAAATGCGCCACCAACTTTGTGAAAAGGGCACATGAAAATTGCTATCGACATAGGAGAAGAATGTGCGCCTTTGGCGCACCAAAGCATTTCACTAGCATGAGACTTAAGCGCACCTTTGGCGCACCAAAAGCATTGTTTCGCCATGAGATTTATGTGTGCCTCTTCGGCGCAACAAAAGGTGGCACAACAAAAGTTTTGGCAACATAAAGGCGCATGCACCTTGGCGCACGTAGGGAAGAATCAACATTACAAGGTGCACTAAAAAGGTGTGTTGACACAGGAAAACCATGTGCCAAATGTTTTAAAGGGGGCGTACCAAAACATGGTGTTACATAGTAATTCCATGCGCCCAGCCTAAAAAGACGAAAAATACTAAGTTCGGAAACCAGATTTTCCCGGAAAGGGATTTTGCAACGTTCCGAATGCAAGGGATCCCTAACGAGGGATCGAAACAAAATTTTCGGTATGGTTATCGGTAAAATTGCCCTTGTCAATTTTACGGGATAACAAACCTGGCATCTGAATTCTGGGGACTAAATCCATGCAGTGAAAACTCGGGGGCAGAGACCATCTCCATGTCACTTGTTCTTATTAGATAAGGTATGGAGCGTCGTTTATCATCAAATGTATGTGGTTGACCGGAGTGAGATTCATTAATGCTTGTTCTCAAGACACGTCCCCTCTTCCTATGCAAACACATGATGGAAGCATACACACTAACTATTTTTTCCCTTTTTTACCCACTAAGAGAGCCAGCTCTATTTCTTGAAGATCTTCAGATGCTGCCTGCTATAAAAAATGAATGGAGTTCAAGGATACCTTTCTAGACAATGACAGATTTCATGAAACTATTAGAGTAGTAGAGAAGAAGCTATGCTTGATATTGAAGTTTTACATGTCCACAGAGAAACATGAACTTTCCATGCAAACACATGGTGTTGTCTTCGATTGGGCTCATAAAAGGATTCGAGATCTACCCATGTGTGTATTTATCCCTTTTCTTTTGCCATGTGCTCAAAAAGCTGTCTTAACTTGGTTTTGATGTTTAGTGACTCCTGTCGACTGTAGCTCTTACCGTCTTTTGTTTTTTTTGGGTGTGAACTTGACATGAGTCTCTTTTCTAGAGAATTCTTGAAAGTTTTATCTTGCTAGTGGCTTATATTCACCAGCTGCATCTGCTTGAAGTTTTTCGCAGAAATGGGAAGCTCGGCATCATTTCCTACCTTTCTCTACTTGATTATTTTCATGTGTCATGTCCATCCAGCTCTTGGGACTCATACGATTGGCCCACATGGAACGGAAAGTTTATACAACATGGTTTATTCCATAGGTTCGCTGATGTCTGGAGAGCCTCTACTAAGCATCCGTAGGATGAGCCACCAAGTGGAGATGTACTAGATCTCCACCACGAACCATTGGTCCTCTGCCACTTGTCTGCTCAACCACCTATTATGATGTCATGTTGAGCCACCTTTACTGCTTCCATATCTCCCACCTAGCAAACCTGAAGCATTTATTTAATCCCACTCATTCCCTTATGAGCAGTTAGAAAGCATGGAATGATGACAACGATGGTCCTGTTTGGAATGCCATGGTGACTAATGATATTTATAGCTATTAATGAAATGTACAAGTGTCCTTTTAAAATTTTAAATGGTTAACACATTAATGGGTTTCTTGGATGTTTGTAGCAGTTAATCCGTTGGTGGGAGTTCATAGACGTATTTTTCACGTCTAAATGGATTAAGTCCATTGAGTGCAACATATATTTATTCAAAGTTCCCAAAGGGGAGAAAAATTGGATAACTGTTTTTACCGGCCTCTAGGGGAAATTAAACCGCTAAATTTTGACCAGTAGCCTTGAGCGATCCATTATTGGCATGGAGTTCACACTTCGCCACCCAGATAGAGCATATATCAATTGAAAGACTATCGATCTAATAGTGGATTTTTAGAGCATATACGACATGATCTTAAATGTAGTTACGGAGGAATAGATATGCCCTCCACATGATATGAATTGATCGAAAACTAGAAAAAAATAATGATGGTTACCTTGCGTGAGTCAATAATTGTCAAATCAAATGGTCAGGAGGATGCCATCTGATCCCGATGCTTAAATAGAGAATACGACATCCCAGATTTGACAATATTTGGAGCCTAGCGTGAGCATTGATAGTGAGCTTCTCCTTTGCAGTGACGAATGACATCGGGCAATCTCCTGTAGGTAAGGATAGAAACCAAATGTCGGATGTCCCACTCATCACTAGGTAAAAAACACTTATATAGATTTTCAACGATCGGCAGAAAATCATCAGCAATTCCTGCCGGAAATCTTAGTTAGGTGTCCAAAATCGAGTGATAGTTACTTCTATTTCAAACTCAGGATTTTCTGAGGATCTTAAAAATGTTTTCAACCATAAGACATGGGGAGGGGACTTCTAGATAAACTAAACTGGTCAGGATGGGTGTGAGATATTTTTTAGAAATTTTTCTTGGTTATGGTTAGTTAAGTGGGGAGAAGTTGTTAGGGATCTAAGTTAGGGGTGGTCAAAATTCCTATATTTATGCTGAAGGTTATTAAGTTGATTTATTTATAGCCGTAGAGAGGTGTTTGAGTTACCACCGTATGCGAAGTGTGAGGGTGTAGGTACCTGAGGTTATTCACTTCTATTTATTTACGGCAAAGGCGTAATTAATTCCAATTTAGTCATCTTTAGGGATCGTGAAGCTTGAGGGTGAGTATATTAAATTAATGCAAAGGGGGACTCAATGTCTTCTGAATTCTTAATGTCATTAAGAATGCCAGACACAGTATGCTCAGATGCATAATCTATACATGGTAAATGAAGTCCTTAGAGACATCGGGACATACCAGAATTTTGGTGTCATGAGCAACATGAAGCTTTGATTTCTTCAAATGACCTTTTCCCCTCTTCACTCCATCTGAAAGTTGGTGACCCCTTCATCATGTTTAATATGTGATGGGTCTTCTCGGCAAAGTCAGGAATAAAACGCTTGAGAAAGTTCACCTTTCCAAAGAAAGAATGAACACCAGTTTTGCTTGTAGGTCAAGTAAGGCTTTGAATAGCCTTAACTCTTTCGGCATCTATCTTTGTTCCTTCTTTGCTAACCACATGGCCTAGCAACTTCCCTTCCGTGACTCCAAAAACAGACTTTTTTGGGTTTAGGGAAATCCCATGTTCTCGGCACCTAGCCAACACTTGCTCCAAATGATCACAATGATCATTTCGCTGCTTAGAGAACATGGTTAAGTCATCTAAATAAACCACAATGACTTTCCCCATCATACCTTTGAACGCGAAGTCCATGGTCCTCTGAAAAGTGGCACCAGCATTAGTTAGGCCGAAAGGCATCCTGCTGTAGGCAAATGTACCCCAGGGAGTAGTGAATGCTGTTTTAAACTGATCTTCAGGTGAAACCTCAATCTGATTGTAACCTGAAAAACCGTCAAGCATGGACAGCATCTCTGATCTAGTTACTGCTTGCAGAACTTGATCCATTGTCGGAAGAGGGTAGTTGTCTTTCAGCGAAGCTTGATTCAAATTTTGAAAGTCTACGCAGATGCGTATTTCACCGTTTTTCTTGCGCAATGGCACAATATTTGCTACCCAAGTACTGTGATGGATAGGGAAGATGATTCTTGCGTCCAGCATCTTCTGAATTTCGGCCTGGATGGTGCCCGAAATCTTCGGATTATAGTGCCTCTACTTTTGGCGGAAGGCTTTGACATCGTCTTTCAACAGAATATCGTGTTGAACGTCCTTCGGCTTGAAGGACTTTAAATCGGCATAAGACCATGCCAATACATCCATATATTTTTTTAGCAACTTGACAAATTTTCGCTTCTCCTCAGGCATGTAACATTTGCCAATGTTCACGAATTGCGGATGTGTCTCCGAACCTATATTGACTGGTTCAGACTCTGGGGACGAGCTAGGGTTGTCCCGCCTCTTCTTTTTCACAAAACGGTCATGCCTGTCAAACAAGCGCTCCAGAGAAACCAGGCCCTTTGGAATTTTATTTCCCTTGAGCTGACATATGCCATCGTTCCCCTCAGATTCATCGCCCTGATTGGTGACATATGCAAGTGGAAGTAGACCCCTCAAAGTGCAATTCTTTAAAATTTTTTGCCTTCTCCAGAAAGGCAATGAGTTGATTATCATCATTGAACACCTACCAATGTTGAGAATTATCTAGCACGCTCGGGCGGAAAACCACCTCAATGGTGTACTTGTTTCATTTTCAAACCTGGGTGTGGGAGCATGAGAGATGCTGAAACAGCCAATGAATCAGCCATGTCATTTTGAGCTCTTGGAATTGCCCCTATTGAAAAAGCATCAAATTCTTCGATGCTGTCCCATACTGCCTTACGGTAATGTCTGCAGCCTTTCATTCTTCACTTGGTAAATCCTTTTGACCTGATTTACAACTAGCTCAGCATCACCTTGCACTTTTAGATTTTTTATTCCTCTTTCCTTTGAGGATTGCATACCGAGTAAGAGAGAATCATACTCAGCAGTATTGTTAGTGTTGAAAAACTGCAATTTGAAAGAGAGAGGAATGACTTCTTCCTCCAGAGATATCAGCACGGCCCCGGCACCACATCCACTAGTTGCACAGCTCTCATCGAATTGCAATGTCCAGATTTTATTAAGATCTCCTTCTTGAATGAGGACGCCCGTTTTATCCATCTCAGTAGATAAGAAATAATTCCCCATCCCTGATGATTCAAAAAGGATTTGAGCTTTGGGGTCTTCCGAGCTGGTAACCAAGTATTTCTTTTGTGATTCTGGCTCTAAAGTTTGCATTATGCCTTTGACTGGAATTCTAGCTTTGGACCAGTCCATATGAATTTCTCCACCAACTTCACTGCAAAAACTTCTTCCCAGCAATATTCCATATGCTGCCGGAATGTTAGCAACGAGGACTGTCATTTTTACTCTTTTATCCGGGAAGGCTGCGAATGCAAATTGCACGTCCTTGATTTGGCCAACCAATGGCACTTGTTTGGTTTCCAAGGAATAACACCTACCAAAAGGCTTGGTAAAGGGTGAGACCCAAAGCATGGGCGACTTTTACCAGCATGACGTTGTCAGAAGCCTCAGAATCAATTATGTAATTACTCAGCTTGTGACCATTGATCAGCAGAGAGAGATAGAAAGGTTCTATCTTGCCTGATGCAGATGTTGAAGCAACATTTTATGGGATTCAGGGGAGTTGGAAAGGATTCCTTTTGGGGAACCTGATTAGATATAACAGCTTGATTTTGAATATACTTAGTCAATCTTACAAGTTGTTTGGGGTTTGACTGAAGATACTCAGCTTCAGACATTTAGATCTTGGTCTTTTTTACATGATCTATGATATCAAACGCGGCCAAGGGTTGCGTTGGTAAGGAATGAGTCCCTAACCTCGCGATGATGGAATAGGATTGGTGGTCTTAGTAGGAATGTGAGAGGATTGATTTGGAGGAGAGATAGGGGAAAAGATTTCTTTGTAAAAGATTTGCCAGGGAGTTGAGTAGGAAGAGCATTACCTCTTTTAGCAATGATCGGAGGTGCGTTTGACACGGCCTTCTCCTGCTGAACATGGGCAGTAACTTCCGCTTCTTTTCCTTGTGAGCGAGTAAAAACAGCATATGACTGCCCTCTTGCGTACCCCTGGGTACCCTCTTCTTTATCAGATTCTTCCTCATCAAATTCCATATACTCGATAGTAGAGTCGCCAGTCGGTTCACCGATATCTTGATCATCTTCACCTTGAGACAAAGGTTCTTCATAATGACTTCTCTTCTCTTCAATCTTGGCCAGGCATTGACCGATAAGGGGCCGTTCAATGTGCAACCGCGGAGCAGAATGTAGGTAGAGGCGCGGTCTTTTGGTGAAATATTGTTAGGAACGAAATTTCCGTCCGCGATATACTGGCATGAGGAACTGGGAGAGGCCTGGGCCTGTTTCTAATGTGAGCATCATTTGCCATCTTTTAGAATGGCTGGATCAGACGAAGTGGTGGGCGAAGGGGCCAATAGTTTAGGCTTGGCTGATTCCTTTTTTAATTTCACCGGATATTATCAAGATTTAGCCTCTATGGCGAATGGCAGTGGTTTGGGCGAGGACCAAGGTGGCAACTCGTTCCTGGAAGGAGCAAGAAACTAACTTTCAAGCTCAATAGCGTTTACGAGAGAAACACTTTTTGTGATTTTCCGCATTGGAAGCATGGCAACAGGGACACGGTTGATTATGCATTGAACCGGGTGACAAAATCAACGCATGGTCTCATTCGCCTCCTTCTTTAGGTGAGTGATCCGTGATAATATGCAACTGCATCCTCTGAAGGCTGATATCTATCTTCGAAAGCATCCCGTAAGGTGGCCCAACTGGTAATAGACCCGGCTGGCAAATGCTGAAACCATTCAGCTACAGGTCCTTGTAGGGTTTCCAGAAAAACGTGAACCGAAACATCTTCGTGGGTCACATCCAAAATACTGAATGAACAAATGAATGAATCGTAGATATGTGGGAACCGTCGGCTTTGATTTCCGATCCTCCCGTGGCGAAATTAAAACAGTGAAATTCTTTTCGATTTCCTGAGGTGAGGGAGCACGTGAACTGGATGTGGTAAAGCCAAAGGACCCATCGTAGCGTTTCCCCATAGGACCCAGGCCATCTGAAAAGCCCGGAAAGAGAAACAAGCAGTGAGTTCGATGGAAAGTGGTTGGTTCTGACTTCGATAACAAAAGCACTATCAAAGGGATGTGGATGCCCTGCAAAAGGCTTCTTCTTCGTGAAGGTAGATCACCCTGGATGACCAAAAAGCTAGCTGAAGCTTAGCGCTGAAAACGTGCCGGTGTTCGCTTGAAATTTTAGTGCCTCTGAAGCAGATCGAAAGTAGGATCGCTTCTCCGGGCTCTCCTGCTGCGCGTAAAAGGTCACTCGTCAGTGTTCCCTTCCAGATCTGCAATGTTATGGCGCAGATTCAAACTTTCTTTTTTTGGTTGCTTGCTGATTTCTAGTTTTTCTGACAGAAAACCAGCAGCAAATACTTTTCCTAAATATTTAAAACTATCCTCTTCAGAAAAAGACTGACAGTTGCGGTTACATGGACAAGGCATATTAAAGTTTAGGGTTTTAGGGTGGTTTAGTGTTTTTAGGGTTTGAATTTTATTGGTTTAGGGATAAAGTTTTAGGCTTATGGATTTTAAGCTTCATGGTTGTGATTTTACGTGGGTTTAGGGTTAGAGTGTGGAGTATAGGTTTTGCGCGGTTTTTGGAGTTTAGGGTGTAGGGTTGTTTGGTCCCTCCTAGGGTTTAATGTTAGGATTTTAGGGTTTTTTTTAGGTTTTAGGGTTTTAGGGTCACAAGGTTTAAGGTGGATTCTAGTTAGGGATTAGGGTTAGGGTTTAATGTTTAGGGTTGTTAGGGTTTAGGGTTTTATAGGTTTACAATTCCAAGGTTTAGTTTTGAGGGGTTAGTGTTAAAATTATATTTGAGGTTGGTTACATTTTGTATCCAATATTTAGGGTTTAGGGTTTAGGGTTTTGGATTTAGTGCTCATTGTTTAGGGTTTAGGATTTAGGGTTTTTGGTTTAGGTCTCAGGGTTTAAGGTTTAGGGCTAAGGATTTAGAGTTTAGGGCTTAGGGTTTAGGGTTTAGGGTTTATGGTTTAGAGCTCTAAAGTTTTAGGGTATAGGTCGGGGTTTACGCTTCAAGGTTTAGTTTTTATGGTTTAGGGTTTCATTGTTTAGGATTTTTTTAGGTTTAGGGTTTCGGGTTGTCTTCTAGGGTTGATGTTTTCAGGTTAGAGTTTAGGATTTATATTTTATGGTGATGATTAGGGTTGATAGTTTTTAGGGCGCTTCAGGTTTTAGCTGCTCAGGGTTTAGGTTTAATTTTTAGGGTCTAGGAGCGTATGGTTTATGGTTTACGGGTTTAGGGTTTGTTTATAGGGTTAAGTATTTAGGGTTTAGGGTTGAGTTCTAGTGCACGCTTTATGGTTTTAGTGTTTAGGGTCTAGGGGTTTTTAAAGGATAGAGTTTAGGGTTTAGCATTAGAATTAATGGTTATTGTGTACGGTTTTAGGGGTTAAAGGATTAGAGTTAGGGTTAGGTATTAAAAATTAATGATTATGGTTTACGGTTTAGGGTTTAAATATTTAGGGGTTAGGGTTAGGGTTAGTTGTAGAGGGTTTAATGTTAGGGTTTGCTCTCAGGGTTTTTAATGTTTGGGCTAAGGTTTAGGGTGTATGGGTTTGGGTTATGAGTCACGGTTTAGTTTCAGGGTTTAGGGTTAGGCTTAGGAATTAGGGTTTCAAAGTATAGGATTTATGGTTTAGGATTTAGGGTTTGTGGTTTACTTTTTAGGGTTTAATTTTTAGGGTTTAGGGTTTAGGGTTTATTAACCGAGGGGTTTATGGCTTATTATGGTTAGGGTAAGGAATTAAGTTTAGGGTTTAGAGTGTAGGTTTTTTAGGGTTTAGGGTTTATGGTTTAGTGCAAAATTTTAGGGTTTATGGCTTTAACAATTCAAAGGTTTAGTTAGTTTTAACTTAGGATTTAGGGATTAGGGTTTAAGGAGAATGAAGTTAGGGCTCGGGATTAGCATTTAGGGTATATGGATGAGGGCTAAAGGTTGAGGGTTGATAGGGTTATTGATTCGATGGTGTAGGTCTTTAGGTTGTAGGGTTGGGTTTTGGGTTTTGAGTTTAGGGTGTAGGATTAGGATTTATGTTTTATGGATTACATTTTATTGTTTAATATTTAGGGTTTATGGTTGGGGTTTATGGGTTTTCGATTCAAGGTTCAGTTTTTTATGGTTTAGGGTTTTAGGTTAGGGTTAGGGTTTAGGTTTAGGCTAATTTCTTAGGATCTCATATTTACGGATAAGGATTTAATTTAGGGCTTAGGTTTAGGGTTTAGTGTTTAGGGTTAAGGTTTACGGTGTACGGTTTGAGTTTAGGGTTTAGGGTTTAGGATTATTGGTTATGGTTTATGGTGTAGGTTAATATTTAGGGTTTAGGGTTTATTTTAGTGCTTATGAGTTTTTTATTTAGGGTTTAGGGATTATGGTTTATGGTTTACCGTTAGGGTTTTAGGGTTGAAGGTTACGACTTAAGGGATTGGTTAGGGTTTATGGATTAGGGCTAAAAGGTTAGGGTTTATGGGATTTAGATTCAAGGTTTATATAATGTTTAGGGTTAGGATTTAGGTTTATTGTTTAGGGTTTGACTTAGGGTTTAGGGATAATTGTTTATGGTTATGGTTTAGGGTTTTAGGGTGTATGGTTAGGGCTACTAAAGGTTTATGGTTTATGGGGTTTATTATTCAAGGTTTTAGTTTTTGGGGTTAGGGGTTTATGTTATGGTTTAGGGTTTTTGAGATTAGGTTTAGGGTTTTAGGGTTTAATTCTACGGTTATGATTTAGGATTAATATTAGGGTTTAGGGCTCTTAGGGTTTTGGTTTGGTTTATGATTTAGGTTTAAGGGAATACAGTTTAGGGCTTTAGGTTTATGGGGTTTACGATTCAGGTTAAGTTTTTAGGGTTTGGGTTTAGGGTTTTTTAGGGTGTAGTGATTAGGATTGTGTTTTTCAAGTATAGGGTTTTGGGTTTAGGATTTTGGTTTATGGGTTACTGTTTGGGTTTGGGTTTGGGTTATTGCCAAGGGTTTTAGGGTTTAGGGTTTTAGGTCTCAGGGTTTAAGGTATAGGGATAAGTAATACAGTTTAGGGCTAGGGTTAGGGTTTAGTGTTAAAGGTTTAAGTTTTATTGGTTTTAAATTCAATGTTTAGTTTTTAGGGTTTAGTGTTTAGCATTTAAGGAGAATTACAATTTAGGGCTTAGGGTTTAGGGTTTAGGGTTTAAGGAGAATTACAGTTTAGGGCTTAGGGTTTAGGGTTTTAGGGTAATGGGTTAGGGTTTATGGTTTAGTGCTAATGGTTTAGGGTTATGGGTTTATAATTTAAGGTTGTTGTTTTTTTTTGAGGGTTTGGGGTTAGTGTTTAGGGTTTGGGTTCAAGTTTTTAGTTTCGGGTTTAGGGTTTAGGATTTATGTTTTTTAGGTTTTATGGTTTAGGGGTTATGGTTTAGGATTTAGTAGTTATGGTTTATTGTTTGTTTTAGGTTGTCTCAGGGTTTAGGTTTTAGTTTAGGATTATGGATAAAGGTTTAGGTTTAGGGGGTTAGATTAAGGTTTAGTTTTTATGGTTAGGGTTAAGGGGTTTAGGGTGTATTCTCAGGTGTTCTAAGGTTTAAGGTTAAGATACATTGTAGGCTTAGGGTTTACGGTTTTTGTTTATCATTAAGTTTAGAGTTGAGTGTTTTTAGTTTAGGGTTAGGTTTTAGAGTTATTGTTTATGGTTTATGATTTTGGTTTAGGGTTTCAATATTTAGGGTTTAAAGTTTGTGCTTAGGTTTTTAGGGTGTTAGGGTTTAGGATAAGTAAGGGTTAGGGTTAGGGTTAAGGTAGGTTAAGGGATTATAGTTTAGGGTTTATGAGTAGTGTTATGATTATGGAGAGGGGCTAAGGTTTATTGTTATGGGGTTTACGATTCAAGTTTAGTTAGTAGGG
>JAHRHJ020000891.1:0-42673 GCA_019776745.2 Taxus chinensis
CTACTACATCTTTGAATACCGTTCAGATGAAAAGGGTAATCTTCTACATTCTTGGAAAAAAAAAATGATATCGTCAAGGTTATATCAGTATATTTTTTTGATCCAAAACCATTTATTGCCATGTCCATTGCCGTTGGAAGTGGCTCCAAACAAACATTAAAACAATCCAAATGGAATCTTATTGTCAGAATGTCCCCATTAGGGGGTGAAGTCATTTTAACTGATCATATTTTTCACCATTATCTAATTATACCATAGTATCACCAGGAGAGGGAGAATCTTACAAAAACTAGATAATACTTGTTAGGGATTGTTCCATTGAAGGGAATGGGTAGTGGATATTTTTAGAGATTTCCCTAATTCAAAGTCTCGGAAGTCAAGTCCACGCACAACCTGATTTTCTATTCTTCTTCCTAACCCAGAACCAAGTGGTAACCACTGACTGCTGATTGGAAATATATGCTCACCTATATTAATCTAGTTTAGATATTCTTTGAATAAGGAGGTTGAGGTGTGAGTTGAATAGTCTCTAACTTTACCTATGGGGTAGAATCTAGGTCTAAGTTCAATTGTAGGTGTACTAACTTCGGATTGAATCCTACAGGTCCTCATAGCTCCAAGTGAGACATCTGAAAACCTTGGAAACATTTTATGAATCTCATTATTCTTGATTTAGTCGGCCCTTTTCCCCCAATTTGAAGTGTATTCCCTTACACAATTGTAAGCATCCATTGGGCATGGAATATTCTGTGATAACCATTGAAATACTCCTTGAGCCAATGGCGCGCCTGACCCGGGGGCCAGACTTTTCTATATCTTGTCTATCCTCAAGATTGCACTCTAAATTGTCATAAGAAAACCTTGAGACAAATGGATTTTAAGAGTTAGATTAAAGTGCTTCGACATTGTGGTTTCATCTATCCCTACATGGACTGTCTCGAAACGGCTTTTAGTTGCTCTGCATCTGGTCCTATTTTGATTGCCAAACGATCAAGGAAAACATGATCCTTCTTTCCTTAAATCAGTTAAGAGCTAGGCCTCATGCAACCTTTAGCAATACAAACAAAAAACTATATACAAGATCAAATATTACATGTCTCAAACTGAGTACATACAGAGTGTTCATAAGCACTTCTTCTACTGAAAAAAAAATCTACTACATACTCTAACTTAAGAGAAAAGGGAGTCAACAAACCGCAATGGCAGGGCGAAATAGCTTCCATTCCTAAAAAGTCATCCATGCCCACCGATTGGCACTAAGCATGGCTGGTTGATGAGTGAAAACTAAAAAATTAAGCCGGTCCTCCACCAAATCATCAAAGATCAGCATTAATGGAAATACCTCCGCTATGCTATTTGCATCAGACTTCTTGAGGTATTGATTATGGACCCCTTTGGTACTTTGATGCTCATCATCATCCTTAGAAGAAAGCATGGACTGGTTGTGTTGTTCCTTTGGCCCCCCAAATGAAGCAAAGTACTGATAGGCATGGTTGATATTTAATGGCCCCTTTCTATAAAATTCAACTCCCAAAAATGATAGTCTTCTTGTAGACCTTCTTGGGCATGGGATGTGTGGAATAATTGGTTAGATCCTCCTACCTTTTGTCCTTCCTCCACTTTTGAAGACCTGGAAGATCAAGATATTCAAAACTTGATTCTAGAGGGTTGCTATAAAATTTAGGCTACTACAAATGAATTCTCTCCTCAACGCTAGAATGTACTCCTCTTCTTTTGGATCTAGAGAATTCTTCTCCTTTCCTCTATTTCTTGAAGACTATCTTTGTCGTGATCGAACTCTTCCTAGCATGATTTTTTTCAAATCAAACTCTCCAATCTGTCTGTTCTAGAGGACAGGTTGGGGATGCAAGATAAGCTTTTAGAGATTTCCTCCATGATGGGTTTATTGACCAAATTAGGCCCTTCAAATGAAGCAAGAAAACATCAAAGATGTCTTCTTATTTTGTGGCTTCAAACTCTATTTATTTTCACCCCATGTGCTCCTTTCCAATGGGGTTTTTAGCTAAGGGTTCTCGTCTTTCATGCAGATGGTGCAAGTTCAATTAGCTCAGCATCATGTCAAAACAAAGTGCCAACATAGACACTACATGATGAGAAAAAGTAATTTCTGGTCGGCTTCTTATTTTCTTGCTCTTCTCTGACTGCAAAATCAGCCTCAACCACCTAGTTCTTCAATTACTAACATCCTCTATTTCTTTGGACCCATCAAGGGATCTTTGTAAATGAGAAACTTGGTTAGCCCAATCTTGATATTATCTATTCATTGCTTTTCGGTTGGGTTCTCTTACTGGTCTCTTGATTGGTTTTTGGGGTCTTCCCAAACATGGAATTGGGAAAACAAGAATGAGTGGTAGGTGGGGGTTCAACCAACTTTGTAAAAATTTTTCGGTGGAGGGGAGGAGATGAAACTTATTGTTTAGTTGGAGGGGAGGATTATTTTTTAGCTCTGTGGAGGGAATTGGATTAGACGAGAAAAGTGTATAAAAACTGAGATGGATGGAAAGATAGGGGATGGAGGGATGAAAGGGATGAAACTAAACTTGGGGCAGCAAGTGTTGGAGCTTGAATCCTCGAGCATGTGAAATGTAAAGATTGAGAGGGTTCAAAGACAGACCGGGATCTGTTGGTGAAACTGACTCTTACCCATTGATTAAGGTTGCTTGATTCAGAATTTAATCATAGGCTTCTATCTTCTCATACATTGTGAAGTATGAGGCGCAACAGGGGCAACATTTCACCCTGAAGTCAAGCTTCTTGTGAGGGCTGTGGTTGTCTGGGGAGAAAAGGGGCCTTCCCATAGAAAATGTGCCATGAAACCAATCTTGAATGAACGTCATTTGTGCTAGCTTAGGACTACACCTTGACTAGCCTCCATTTTTGGATCTTTCCAACAGACCAACATCCTCAATGTGGGTGTTGTCATTATAAACATTATCCCTATTCATGATACCTTCATGGCCAAATGGTTTGATTGCTGCTATGGATCGGTATAATGATTTTGCATCTGCTCTAAGTTGATTGGAGAGTTGTAAAAATTCCTTGGAGTTGGAACTTTGTTGTTTGCTGAAGTGTGAGTTCCAGGAGGGGAATGCAGTCATGATGCACCAATTAATGAGTAGAGTAAGATATAACAAAAGAGAGGGAAGCAGAAAAATGGATGAACATGAGGGGATATGGATGGAAAAGGGTAATGCAAAACCACTACGAGAATGGGATTTCACCCAGATCGAGTGCCAAAAGTGCTTGAGTGCTCTAAAGGCTTAATCCACCAGGAACACATCAAATTGATGAAATGAAATGCAAGACATCATGCCCACAGGGGGTGTGCCCAAAACTGTTAGTGCAAAAATCACAACACCTCGAAGGAGTATGGATCTTCTTTTATAAGGTAAATTCATTTGGTTTGTGTACATAACATTGAACTTCTAAGGTGTGGGACATGTAAAAGTGGGAACTCTCCTCTAGAGAAGAAAGTTGTTTATCCTTAAACTACTTTCCATGAGGCTATACTCTAGTGCAGGAAAATTAATCTAAACTAATCTAACCCTCCAAGGAACCAAGGAGAGAGGAAATAGGAATAAACAGGGAGACCACACTAAAGTGGTGATACAACCAACAAGGAAGCGAGATATTCTATGAGAGAAGGAAAACAAAAAATGGAGATGAGGGAGTCAGGGAAATAATGAACGACCCAATCTATAATATCCATTAAAAAATCAATGAACCACATATTGCACCTGAAAATGTGAAATACATGCAAGAAAACAAAGACTGAAAGGGATAGGGCACGAAGAGAAAAGAAAAATGAAACAATGTACAAAAAGGGTTTGTGAACAACACCATAAAAACATGTTTTTTATTTCTATCGAAGGTGCACAAACCTTACATTGCTGGAATAGAGGCACAAATACGATTTTCCAGGCAGGGGAGAAAGTTCGACTACCTCAAAAATGGTGTCAAGAACCCAAATTCGATACATTTTCTCTAGCCCATAAGTATCTCTTCTTCAAATGAGAAGTGTTAACGGTATATATAGAAGGGAAAGAGAGAGAGAGGGAAAACTCACAATTACTCCAAAACCACCATGAGATATTGCAGTGAAATCCTTCCTTGGAAAGCTCACCACTGAAGAATCAATGCCTTCCTGCAAATCCACCACAAAGGTCACTTTTGGTTTTCCCCAAGAATTGAATCATAAGATCTATAGTTGAAGAGATTGATCATGAAAGGAATTGCTAACTATATCATACAAGCCAAGAAAAGAGATGTGAATCAAACACCATGATCAATAGAGGAAAGTAATTCGCTAGAATAACTTACATAAACCTTTTGCAAACACATGAGCAGTAATATCCTATATTATTATGGAATTCAATCAAGTACATGAGAGATGGCCTTGCTTAAATAAGGCAACGAATAACATCTAGAAACCAGTAAAGGTCCTAGATCAAGCCATAAATCAAGGAAAATACTAGTCATGACCATAGATATAGGAGTGAACTAGACATCAAGGATCTAGTCAATACCATAGATCAAGGAAAAAACTAGTAAACACCATAGATCAAGGAAAGAACTATACTAACAACTAGATAATATCCCCCAAATATCTAAATAAATAAAAAGAAATATCCACATACATAAGTGGGTGAGGATAAATACAATAAAGGTAAATAACTTACCTAGGTGAACATGAGCTAAGGTAAATACCTACTCTAACAGATTATGTGTTAGTGGCCTAGAATACCATTCTTAGTTTAACCTACCAGGTCATACAAAAAATGAATTATTAATCCATCCATGGCGTAGAGGATGTTAAGATGCTTCCAACGATGTCAAATTTGCTATATTTCGAGCCCTGAGTCGAAAGATGTGCCCCTTTGAAGTTTTGCATAGATTTTGTACAAATGGGCGTGAAAACAATTTGAGAAATTGTTCCCCCTTTTGGATTAGAACACATGGCGGCCATCTTGGGACAAAAATTGGGTATGCGAGCTTAGAACTTAACTTTTCTCCTTTTTCGTTAAAAATCACAACATCCAGAAAACTCCCGCGGCCCCGAAGCTTTTGCATGGACATGTGGCCTTTTTGGTTGGCTGGAAAATGTGCTTCCATCTTTGCTTTTATTCCTTTTGGACACAAAAGGAAACATTCACTTTTTTCCCCAACTCCCCACCTTGGATTTGACTCGGGTCTATATGTTGACTTTTTCCTTGGTGGAGTCACTGGCCATTTGTAACTTTTAACTCCTTTGTGGGGAGAAACGGTGAAAAACTAACTTTTCCCCTGACGTGTCACTTCCCCTGGGACACTGCTTCAATCTAAGAGCTCTCTTGGAACCTTTTCTCTATTTTACCTTCTTGAATCAATGCCGATTGAGACACTTAGCAGCCTCCTGTCATCCTGGCTTATGCATTGACTATTCAACTATCTCTTCCCCATTTGAGTACATGTGGAGGCCCTGCGCTTGTTTGCCAAACCTGACCCAAAGTTTGCCTTTGGAACAACATCCAATTGACACTTGTCACACCTCTGCTACTTTTTATACTTTTTCAATAGCTCTCTACTTATTAACTTTCAGATACATGGTGAGCTCACACTCACTTAGTCTTACCTGGGACAAACTCTTGGAGATGTGCTACACTGACACTTGGCACTCTCTACTTGTCTGCTCATTCATACTTAGAAAATTTTTGAGGCCCACCCTGCTGCCTTTGACTCTGTGTAACCATTTGACCCTTCATCTGTTCTACCAAGGGACACATGGAGATGTGGCCATGTTGAGCCTCTCTATTGGTTCATCTTTGGAGAAGTGCATGAGGCCACGTGGTCTCTTTCGCTGCCTCCCTCCATAACTTAGTCAATTTTGGACCCTTTCCTGAACTATTTCGAGCCGATGACTTTGAATCTTCATCATTCTTCCTTCTTACTTGCTTCTGGATACCTTTGTACATCTTCCCTTCTTGTCTAACTTTGCTACTTTATAGTTCTTCCTACCTATAACTTGGAGAATGGATTTAAGGTGTAAGAACGACCCGATAGAGTCATTTTATTTTGTAAAGGATCCTTTGATCTCTCTTGGCCTCTGTCACTTCATTGTTGAATCTTTTTGCAACCAATTTGCAGGATTTGAATGATTTTTCTTGGGTTCCTTCTATGCGGGGCCATGGTTTGATCCAATATTTAGCTCGAGAGAGAAATATGGATAACATCTAGTTATCCAAAATTCACCCATCAAGGTAATTTTGATAACATGCATCAAATTCTTTAGTCCCAAGGAAGTTGATATCTGATTCAAGGCAAAAAAAAATCATGTTTCTGGATCCCCTCAGATTTTTTGCCCACTCCTCTGTCCAAGAAGAAAGGAGCAAGTTCTGAGAAAAGGTGAAAAAGTTGCAAAAACAAGCTTGGGCCAGGAAAAATGATGGAAAATGGCTAAGTCCTAGTCCTTGCAACAGTCAGGACATGAGGGACATCTGGGCGCGAATCGGTCGAAAAGCCGCCAGGAATTCCGCGGAGCAATTGGGACACAAGGATGCGCGGGACCCGAAAAGGTGAACCGGCTGAAAAGGGGAAAATATTTCCTAATTATTGAAACCGCACAGTCTGGGACAAAATTCATAAAGATGAATCGGCCGGTTTAGTACGCGAACCATTTCGAGTCGGTTCAAAATGAGAACTTTTGTCATCGGAACAGACGCGAAGTACGCGAACCGGCTGAACTGGGTGTTAGGACAAAATTTGTACAGTTGATGACAAGTGGGACAAGTGTATGCGAACCAGCTGGTTCAGCTGAAATAGAGGAATTTCAGTACTAGGACAATTGGGACCAAAGAGGGACGCGCGGGACGGATAGCAGAAAGTCGAAGAGAGCCGTGAGTCGAATGGAGATCACGCCACGTGTCTTCACCGTAAGCAAGAATTTGAATGGAAGCCTAATCGGGCCGAGGTTCGGAGAATTTTCCCATCGCAGCACTGGGACATATGAGACAAAGGTACGCATGGGACGTGAATGCGGAATCCGAAGCGGCTGAAGGCAAAGAAGAAAATTCAACGTTTGACCCGTTGAAACTTCAAACGGCCATACTTTTGACTTCGAGCTCTGATTTTCACAAAATTGTACTTTCTGGAACGAGCACGACATACTCTACGCCACAAAAATTGGATTTCTTATTTTTAATGAGGATAGATATATTTAATTTAGAGAAACATATTTGGCTCCAGTCAGTTAATGCTCATTCCCGTCAAATGACAGAAAATGCCTGTCAGACCCAAAATAGCTGCCCGCACTCAGAAGGCCATAACTTTTGCATTTCTCAACGAAATCACACAAAATTGGTACCGTTGGAATCGTGGCTCTGAGTCCAATGACACAAATAAATCAAGAAATTCTATATTTTATCTAGAAATTGATTGATTTTTTTAAGAAAACGTGGCCGGGTTCAAACAGTGTTTAATTTGGTAGTTGGGAGTGCAATTAAGAGGCATGGTCATCATTCTTTCTCTGCTGCAGCACATGGGACAGTATGGGGAGCCTTTTGCAAGTAATGTACAATCATTTCACTCAATTTAATGCCTCTTACAGGTGGTTGAAGGACAGATTTCGGGATTTCCATTTTCCCTTCTCTTTTCCTTCTCATTTTTTCTATAAATTGGAGTGTTGGGCTCATTGTAAAAGGGGAGAGTTTTTGGGTAGCAAAGCTCTATCAAAATTGCTTTGTGAAGCCAGTGTGTTGCAGGCCCTTGTAGTGGACTCCTTGCATGGTGATCCAGGCCCTTATCTTGTAATAGATTGAACTGTGCATATCATGAAGCAATAAAATACCAGTTTGTGGATGTATCTTCCCCTGCTGTGTTTTCTTGCATTCTTCTTGCCCCTTTTATATTTCTACAAGAATATTGTGTCTATTATTATGTTCTTGCAGGGATTCATTAACATTGTGTATGCTTGGAATATTGTTGTGAATGCATTTTGCTAGATTATGGAGAACTGTCATCACCTCTTCTAGTGTACACTTTGCCTCTGTATTTCACACATTTGGAGATTACTCTCACACCCTCCTTTTCTTGTGTATCACCGCTTTAGTGTAGGCTTTCATTTTATGTATTCTCTCTCCCTGGTCCCTTGGAAATTTAGATTAGAACAGTTAGCTTATCCTGCATTAGAGTAGATTGTGGCAGGTAGTTTAGGAGCAAGAACCAGCTTTCTCTGGAGGTCTGTCTCAAGTAGCAAGTCCCACAACTTGGAGATAGTACCCATGTTATCCAATCACACTGTGAGTTCAAGTATATGCACAGGGGTGTTGTGATTCACTGATAACACCTACCTATGGATTGGGGGGTCAAAAGTTGACCCCATTATGTATTTGTCTAAGACAAAAAGCTACATTTATTTCACTTTTCTTACATGGGTTTCAAAATTTTTTCCTTAGTGGGTGTGGTTTTTATTGTGTGTGTAAGAGACTTATCATTTCCTCTATATATTACCACAAATTTATTGTGCATTGGGGTTGAGGTTTGAATTATGACATGGAATCCTTCATGGAGCCACCTCACCCTCCTCTTTCCTTTGTTTATTCTATGCAAGTTTATTTATTTTTTGAGGGTTACCTCATTTCATTTTTGTGCTCTAGTCTTTCAGGGAGTCCTAGAGAATTTTTGGAAGCTTCATTATTTGAATTCTTGGAGCTTATTGGAGAGGATTGAGCTTTAAGTATCTTGGATTGTTGATTCCTTGATCAAAGTTCTTACTATGGAAAGGTAGGGGCTACACTCTTTTTAGTTGTTTGTTTTTATGTATGTGATTTGCATGTATATGAATGTTTTGTATGCTTGTTGGGTTCTTGGATAGAATTCCTAAGTATGGTGTAGTCAGATATGCTATGGGGATATTATATTTAGGGATGAATAAGATTTTTTTCATGCTTTGAGAGGGATTTGGTTTGGGTTCCCCACCTTAGATAAGAGAATTCTTGCATTTTTTACTTGGTTTTTTTGAGGGGACATAAGAGATTGTAGGGAGACATAAGAGAATGTGGGAGGAAACAAAAGAATATTTAGGGAGGCATAATAGTTTATGGAGTGGGTTTTGAGATCTATGTTAGGAGGGACTTTTACAATTTATAAAGGAACCTAATCCTCATTAGGAGGAAGTAAGTGATCTCCCCATAGATCCTTGTTCCATGGTAGCTTTGTATTTCAAGCCTTTTGTATTTTCCAAATTTGCGCATTCTTGTGATTGAATTTTTGTTAATTTAATTTTTTATGAAATTTTGCATTAGTGATGTTGAATCTTCTAAATGTAGTTTCCATCAGTTGGATCCATACTTTATTGTATTTTGGTTGGGTCTCCTGGGCCAATGAGGAGGATAGCTTCTTCTCCTCATTGGATTATTGGTTGGATGGAAAGTTTTTCCTCTCCTATCCATTTTTTGTTATGTTGTCATGAAGTAAATACATGGTGGATCTCTGTTGGAAGACTTGGGACTTGGCAATAATTAGTGATGAATTCAAATCTCCAAATCCTTTATTTTATAAATTTTCTTCTAATTTCAACTAAGGAGGAAGACTAGTAGACTTGTATTTTAAAACAAAAGTTGCATTGTAAGTTTCATTTACCAAGTTGTGTTATTAGATTTGAAGGAAGTTCATTCCAAGAATTTTTATTGATTTGATTTTTCTCTTCAAATTATTGTATATAAAGGAATGAATTAGAATGGATATGATGTTTAAAAGTTTACTACGTAATGAAAAATAAAAGCGAGTTGCAAATATTAATATTTGATCACAAAATGCAATTTGAAAGTGCATTTCATAGCTCTATTTTCCCTTGAATATTTTCTCAATTAACAAACTCCTCCGGTTTTGATATGTTTAAATGGTTAAATTTATCTCTTGATACCTATCATTACTTTCAAACATTCATTTTTAGAGTTCTCTCTCTTACACAATGACCAACACTGGTTAGTCTCAACCGACATCGGTGTACTCAGCACCGACATTGGTCACTATTTCATGTTTAGAGTTTTGAAATTTTAACTCCTAGATTAAATTTCAACTTAAATGACATTATGACTTGCTCAAAAAAAAACAAAATTAATGTATGATTGTTGGAAATCTCATTCAAACAAGTGTCATCTACAGGATGTGAAAGATATACCTAATTTTTTAAAAATATCACTCAATTGATTAGTAACTGGCGTCAGTGACTAAACCATTCATGTGATGAACTTCAGTCACTATATACTACATAAATTGTAATTTTTCAAATTGTAGGACATTTCCTGTGTGCTTTTCCTTGGAATCAAATACTTTGGAGATTCTTATACTTGTTGAAATCATGAATAATAAGTTACTCCTTGTGCAAATCCACATATCCTTTGCATTTAGAAAAATATTTTAAAAAATTTATTTAATGTCATAGGAACCCAGCACTACCTAGAAGAACCTCCATCAACAGCATAGTGGTTACTAACCCTAAACAGCCGGTCAATTAGACCACCGTTGGTCACCTGTGTGTGGACTATTTTTTTTAAAAACATATTTCCCCTCACCCAAACCAAATTGGCTCTTATGGATCTAAACTTCACCTAAAGGTAGATCCAGCCTGAGAGTTCTATGTATGCTTGTTAGACCCATAATAACCAACTTTGACCTATAAAGGGATTTAAATAAATTAAATCTTGGTATAAAAAATGGGTTTCAGTCCCCATCAATGACCTCATATAAAATGAAAATAAGACTAATCAACAATAGATCTCACACCAGATGTGGGATATAAGTTTGAATTGAAATTAAATAACTAGGATTCATGAAAAAATCTAAGATTACAAGATCCTAAAGGAGGACCCATTGGATCATGGAATCCCCTTCTTCTTGCTCATTGGATCCAATAAGACTTCTCCATGGGTTTCCCTACCAGATCCATGGCATCCACTTCTTCAACCTACTAACCAAAGAGAAACAAATGAATGAGCTTAGGCTAAGAAATATTTTAGAAGACTCCTTAAGGATGGTTAGGGTTTCTTTAGGGTAGATCTAATCTTTTGGTCCCTATTCATTTGAGCCAAGGGTTAAGAATCAACCCTAAAATTGTTAGGTAAATAATATCCATATTATGGTCAGTAAATTTTAAATAAATCAAATGTATGTGTAATATGGGTGAATGGGGCCACTTAGGGATCTAATGTCTTAAGTTACCAAAATGTAACCCTTTCTAGAAGGTTTTAGGGAATATTTCAATGGACATTAAAGAAAATAATTTAAGAGAACTAATGGTAACTAAGGATAAGGGTTTATTAAATGTATACTGAATGTTAGTTCCAAGAAGGAAACTATTTATGCTAGAAAGATAAATGAATGGACACTTATCTAGTGATGATACTTAAAATTACATTAGATCTTGATTATTAATATTAAATTAATAACCGATACCGGATATATCCTTTGAAATGTAACATTGCTGGTAGGAATTAATTAAATGTATGTTAGGGTTTGACACCATTGTAACGTGTTTTAAAAAAAAATTGTCACAATGTTCCAAAAAATTAATTAAGGATCAATGTGGGTTTCTAACGTCGAAATTTTGGGCGTTACAATGACTTACATTTCTTCAGCCTAACTGGTTTTTATTAACTACGGCAAGGGAGTTAATAGCAGTAAATTGTTTTATTTATATTGGTGGGGGTGGGTGATCCCACCCCCCATCCCATATTAATATGGAGTGGGGGTGGGGCCCCCCACCCTCATTCCTCACTTTAAAAAACTATTTATCTTTATTTATTTTTTAAATAAATATATAATTTTATAATATATAAATATACAAAATATTATAAATTTATAAATAAATTTAGCTAAGTAATTAAGATTATAATCTATATATTTGCATTTTTTTTGCATGAATTAAATAAATTATCAACGATATTTGGTGTTATAAAAACAAGTCAAGGATTTAATAATTAATTCTACCCATGAAAAAAAAGAGAATATTGAGTAAACTATCATAAAAATTTCATGAGATTTTTATTTATTTTAAGAATTTTATCCATCTACTTTCTTTCTTTCAACATCACAATTAATTTTACTATAAATTTCAATATTTTCAAAATGTATCCCTTTCAATAAAACAAGCAACCACCTACTTTCATTCACCATAACTAAATGACAATGACATTCCTAATAACAATTAGCAAATTCACAAAATTCTCATCTATTTGTAGAATGGAAAATATAAAACGTTGGAGGAGATGAAACAAACATATATTGTGACGAGTTTTCAACATTTTCATTTCAACCTATTTCAAGATCTCTATTTCACCAAAACAATGTAAAATTTGGTAGTTTCCTTCCCCAAAACTAACACATTCTAAAAATAAAAATTTTCATTCCAACACTCTTAGAAGAGTTCACAAGTTATAGGGATTTCAAGTAACTAAAAGCAACTTTCTTTCAAGCATACAAGTTAAAATATTCCACTCAAAGTGGGAATAATAGAATGATCAAATTACAACAGAAGGACCTTTCAAAATGCCAAAACACAAGTATTCATTGTATGTCTTCATTCCTAGACTTGATTAGAATCACTTAGCCCCTTCCCCACCTAATAACTCCACCTTACCATCTTCATCCTTAGCCCCATCTCCCAGCTTAGTAGCTTTGGTGGTTCATACTGCACCGATTGGTTTTCCTCTAGTTAATCTGGGACCCCACATATCACTACCATCCACTACCCCTACCTCATCTCTCTCGCAGGTTGCCTCTTTCATCACTTGCTCTCTGCCACCTATACACACGAGCTTTCCCTCACAAGTTTTGCCCACCTTTTCATTTCCACAAATTCATCTGGTGGCCTCAACCTCTTATATAGGACACCCTTATTCGACTGCCCCAACACATTCATCACCATTATCTTATCAACATTCAATCCCACCATTGTCTAGTAGCGGCTCTTGGACCAATCCTCCTCTGTTTACAACGACAACACCATCATCTAACCCAACCAATGATTTAATCAAACAGATGATGGACAAGATGCAAAATCTTGAGGCTTCTGTTTCAGGAAGTCATAACACCCTGACATACGAGCAAGTTTGTCAGGAGCCTATTCATCCTTTTGTCCCCCTTCATACATATCCTCCTCAATGGGAATTACTGAAATTTACTCACTTTAATAGTAAGGAGGACCCTCAACAACACTTGCGATCATTCAGACATGCCTGCTATCTGATTGCTCATGACGATGCCTTACTACTCCGTACCTTTCCCATGTCCTTATCAGGACCTGCCTTGGAGTGGTACAGTGCTTTAACCCAGCATTCAATCTTCTCCTTTAACCAGTTAGCCCAATCTTTCTTGGATCACTTCTCCATCAATATTGCCAAGAAAGTATCCATTACCGACCTCTATGCCATCCGACAATTTGAAGACGAGTCTATCGCAGATTTCGTTGGACGATGGCGGGGCCTCATCAACCAACTTACTTACGCCTTACCTCAGGCTGAGCTCATCGAACTATTTACGCGGGCCTGTGCTAAACACATTTCTCCCACCCTCCAAATTCAAACTTTCCACACATTTGATGAGGCCTTTACTATGGCTCGGAAACTAGAGATTCGAGCCTTAGAGGAAGAGAAATTGAGGTTACGCAACAAAAGCTCAAATTTCTGGACCCAAGACTCTACCACCAAACCCAACACCACCAATTCTCACACCTTGGCTGCTTCGAAATCAAAGGGTGTCGTACACGCTGTGACGGTCAAATCTCAAGCACTGTCTAATACCCAGCCGAAAGCCACCTATAAGTATAAAGCTGAGCCCATCAATTATACTCCCTTGGGAGAAACTTATGGTGTGATCTTAGACAAATTGCTTAAAGCAGGAGCTATCACCTTGCCTCCTGTTAAACCTCACTCTGGGTTTGATTCCACCCATGCTATTCCTTCTTGGTATAAAGAAAATGACTTCTGTAACTTCCATCGCGTGAAGGGACATAGTCACGAAAACTGCAAGATGTTGAAAAACATAGTGCAGGAAATGGTTGATGCAGGGGATATAACTCTCGATAATCCTAATGCCCCCGCTAATCAAAATTTAAAAATCTTCAACAAACCATTTCCAAACCATGCATCTAACAGTAACACAAATCAAGACACCTCAGCCAAGGAGAAGAGTGTGCATGAGATCCATGCGATTTTCAACTCCCAACCGAGGGCTTCCATTGAGGAAATTCTGAATCAAGCTTCTTCACCAACACAGGGATTTTTGCCCCCTTCTCCTTCATCAGGACAAGAGGATAGTCCTGCTATTCCTTTACCTATAAAGGAATTAACCGCCCAGAGTTCTCTTCTCACAAATGAACCTTCTTACACCACATCCCTGCAAGATTGTGAGCGGATGTTATCTAACTTATCTATTTCCCAAACATCTCCTTCCACCACTCTTGCTGCAATAGAAGAAGGCTTGCCACTTTTTCTGTCACCCTTAGAGGAGAAACCCCTTGAGCCTACATCACCAAACTCCTCAATCATAACGGATCCCCTCGAACATCCCCTCCTACCTATTAGTTCTTCATCACCTAAATCTTTCCAGCGACCAGTTGACCTCTTAGTACCCATTGATACAATGCCTCATTTACCCCCTGTATCACACCCACAGTGGACCAGAATTACAACCCATCTCTCTTCCATACCAAAGTTTCTTGTTCACACGTGAAGAGTGTCATCCCTCAGAAGATAGACGAGCCTTATGGGAGCGCTTGAGTACACCCTGCTCTACTCAAATGCAGATGACTAATCCAGACACCTCTACCATATACCCGAGGTGTTTACAAAAGCTCAAAATGCCTATGTCCTCACCTTCACCCCCCTCATCTCTATCAAATCCCTCAGCCATCTCTATCAACCTAACCAAGCCTTCCCTTATGCTTGGGACTTCACCAATTCCAGCCTGACACACCCACCTAAACGTTTAGATTTATCCAAAAATACTGCCATCAATCCACCTAGGAGACAGACCCAATCTCCTCGAGTCCAATCTATACCTCTTCCACAACTAAAACCCTCGCCCCTGATCACACCGATATAACAGGCTCAACTTCAGCCTTCACCATCACACCTACCTTCTATATTAGGGCCTCACCCCTCCACCTTGCCACAATACACCTTGCCTCCCACATCTTCTTTAACACGACCTATACCTTTTGCACCCCTACAGACACTCACGGGCGTATCAACACCGTCACCCCAAGTATCTGGCCTACCTGCCAACCCTAAGCAAACTCGATCATCGAAGGACTTGTTTGTTGTCGCTCCTCTTTCCCCGTGGTTGTTTCCTGCCACCACGTCAGCTGGGGCCTCATCATCTAACCAGCTAAACATAACTTCTATGCAGAAGAAAACACACGCCTAGTTAAAACCACTCATCAAAATCCCTTGCCTAAATCACCACCTGTACGAACCACTCGCACCCAACCCTTACCAAAACAATCAAAAATCTCACCCACTCAATCAACAACCTCATCTTCATCTGAATTTGACCCACTCAAAGGATCTTACTCCAAGATCCTTGATATGTTGGTAGGGGATGCGACCATTTCCCTACCCCCGCTCAGACTCTATGATCCATCTAAACCTCGACCTATAGGTTATGATGAATCTAAAATCTGTGCTTACCATCGCACACCAGGACACGATGTAGAAGGATGCAAAGCTTTGAAATCCATCCTTCGCCAGTCACCTATCTCGGATAGACAGCCTAAGAAAGACAATTTACGGAGAGAGAAGCCCTTAGCTTCGATTCCTTCTCCTATACCACCTGTCCCCGCCTCGCCAAAATCTATCATCATTGCAACCCCACCTCTTGAGAACAATGACTTATCCCTGCCATCCTCCTCCTCTCGTATTCATGAGATCAACATGATTAACATTGCTACTCGAGGTCAGAAAAACAATGGAAAAGCTAAAGAAAGCACACCTGCGGCCTCTCTTTCTCCTTCTGCCATCCCGATCGCACCACCACCAAAAGTGGTCATTCATGGACCTACCTATCCCGTCTCTGATGGAGTTTCCCACCACACCATGATCAAACAACTTCACCAATCTCCTGTCAAAATGACACTCTATGATCTCATTCAAACATCTGAATCGCATCGACAAGCTTTAATTGAGATCCTTCAAGGGATAGAGGTCCTACCTAACGAAACCTTGCCCGTCGCTTCCATTTTAACACCCAACCACGTCACTTCTCTCACCAAACAACCTACCTCCACAACCACTTCTGTCCCTGTACAGCAAGCCGCTGCTGTCAGTTTTTCTGAAGAAGAAATTGTCGTCTTTGGTGCAGAAGATCCTGATCCCACTCTTTTCATCTCGGCTTACGTCCGGGACATCCGGGTACGTCATGTTATGATCGACGGGGGTGCTAGCCTAAACATCGTCTCTTCCAAAGCCTTCCAACAGATGAATATCCCTCCTAGCTGCATGTGTGCCAACCCCACCATGTTGCGTTCATTCAACGATGCTATTACTTCTACCTTAGGCACCGTGATCCTTAACATTCGTGTAGGGCCACGTACCTTACCCAAACTCTTCTATGTCCTTGAGGGAGAATTCCAATACAACATATTGTTAGGCCGCCCTTGGATCCGGGCTATGGGATGCGTTCCCTCCACCTTACATAGATGCATCAAATTCGAGTATGAGGGGAAGTCATACACCGTCAAAGCTGACGCTTCCCCCTTCAAAACCTGCAATATGTTATATCGCCCTAATGATGTGCTTGTACCAGTCAAGGCACCCATTGATCCAGCCCAACCATCTACTTCAACCACGCCTCCACCATCCACCTTAACCACACTCACACCTTCAACCAATGAACCCACTACCGCGAATACCACTTCCTTCCCCGCGGACAACATCCCAACTTCAGACCCCTTGGTAGATGTTTTTCAATGCCTTACGCTAGGGGAATACCACCTATACAACGTTAGCACCTTTCATACCCCACAGGAGTACGGACAGTTACATGCACATCCTACCTACGACCGTCGTGTGGGGGAGGTGATCTCCTACGGACCACCTAATTGCCGCACCAACCTAACATATGGGGGTGTTGACACATCCTCTGTCACCCCTGAACCTCCCCTTGGTGTGGTTCCCTTCCAATCTGATTTTTGATATCTAACCAACCGTCGTTTTGCCCTCACCTTCCTGACGCGCTGTGCTTGGAAGGGTTTTGGTTTTGGTCTTTATGAACAAGGCCGACACACGATCATTCCCGTAACTACCCGCAAACACAAAGATCGTCGTGGTCTTGGATTTTTTGAACCACCTACACCGAAGAAACCTCATGTCAATTGTATCCAGGAAAACAACGAAGTCACCCCTTCCGAACCATCATCGCCCATTTTTCCATCTTCACCCACAGAGTCGATAGACCCGGAATCTATCCCTCCTAACTTTTTTTTTTCGTGAATGCTATCTTCCTGGGTCCTCTCACTTATCAACGCGATAGTGAAGACCCATCTTCTTTCCCCCTTTTGTATCCAGATATGATTGAAGAAGATTCACCTTCAATTAATGTTGTGGAGTGCCAGGATGATGACTCCATCCTCACCTACCTTGGTGCGGATGACTCTTATATTCAACGTGCCTTACCATCTGACACCCAAACTATGTTGAATGAATCGACTATAGAAATCAACATCCACACGGAAGACGATCCTCACATTGTAAAGATCAGACAATCTCTTGACGCATTAGAACAAGCCGCCTTCACTACCTTCCTCCGTGCCCGCAATCAAGCTTTTGCTTGGTCCTACGCCGACATGCCAGGAATCGATCCTGACATTGCTGTCCATAACATCACTCTGAAACCAGACTCTAAACCAGTTAAACAGAAACTGAGAAAAATGCATCCACGCATTGCCCTCTTGGTGAAAGAAGAGCTTCAACGCCTTCTTTTTGTTTCTTTCATCTTACCTATTGACTATCCGCAATGGATTTCTAATGTCGTACCTGTCACTAAAGTGACGGGGGGACTTCGGATATGCATGGATTTTTGGGACCTTAACCTCACTTGCCCAAAGGATGACTTCCCCTTACCTAGCATTGATCAACTTGTTGATCTCACTGCGGGCCATGAGATGCTTTCTCTCATGGATGGCTTCTCGGGATACAATCAAATTTTGGTAGCCCCGGCGATCAACATAAAACCACCTTCATTACCCCCTGGGGGACCTTCTGCTATCGTGTCATGCCATTCGGCCTTAAGAATACTGGTGTGACCTATCAGCGAGCTATGAATTATATTTTCCATGACATTATGCACACTATCCTCGAGGATTATGTCGATGATCTTCTTGGAAAATCCAAACATCGCAGTGAACATCTCGATGTTTTAACCATTATTTTCGATCACCTGTTACAATACTGTGTTCGTCTTCAACCAAAGAAATGTGTCTTTGGTGTCCTTTCGGGAAAACTCCTTGGCTTTATCGTCTCTTTGCGTGGCATTGAGGTCGACCCAGCTAAAGTCAAAGCAATCCTAGAAATGCCCCCACCCACTAACCTCAAACAATTGCGTAGTTTGCAAGGCAAACTCCAATCTATCCGTCGTTTCATTTCACAACTCTCGGACCGATGTCAACCTTTCCATCATCTCCTTAAAAAAGACATTGTCTTTCAATGGAGCGAGGAATGCCACCAAGCCTTTGAGGCTCTTAAAGCTTATCTCTTGCAGCCACCCGTGCTTATCCCACCTCAGGACGATCACCCTTTCTACCTTTACCTTTCTGCCACTGACCATGCTGTAGGAGCCATGCTCGCACATCGTGACTCTGAGCATCGAGAACAAGCAGTTTATTACATAAGCCGTACTCTTGTGGATTACGAGACTAGGTATACACACGTAGAAAAGTTGTGCCTAGCCCTATCATTTGTGGCCACCAAACTCCGACATTACCTCCTGAATCACAAAACTTTTGTCATCACCAATGCTGACCCCATACATTATATGTATGCCAAACCTCATCTAAACCAACGCATCACCCGATGGCTTATGCTACTCGCCGACCTCGACCTTGAGTTTGTACACCAAAAATCAGTCAAAGGACAAACTATCGCAGACCAACTCGCAGAAGCCCCTTTACCTGGGGAACAATTTACCAATTTTACTTTCCCTGATGAGCTCATCGCAACTCTTTCACTCAGTGATGTGTCGTATCCAATGACCCTCTTCTTCGATGGATCTAAATGCCAGCGCGGTGGAGGGGCAGGCGTTGTTCTCATTCCTCTTGAAGGTGAACCTATGCCTCTTTCATTCAGGCTCGATTTCCCCTGCACTAACAACACAGCGGAATACGAGGCCCTTGTTTTGGGTCTCCATGTTGCGTTACACTTAGGTGTGAAGTCTATTAATATTTTTGGTGACTCTCAATTGGTAGTAAATCAAGTTACTGGCATCTACCAATGTAAAAATGAGGAACTTCAAAAGTACAAACATTACGTGGATTCACTTTTGACCTTATTTTCTCATTATTCTATTCAAACCATTCCCCGTTCAACTAATAAATTTGCAGATACTATGGCTTGCTTGGCCTCACAAATTCTGGCCTCACCAACTGACTCGGACATATTTGTCTTGGTCCAACAACTCTTTGCCCCATCTTACTTAGTTCCGGATGTTTGTATGGTAAATAATGTATCTACTGATTCGCAGGATACCTGGTATCACCAATTTCACGACTACCTTACAACCTCTGTTCTACCACCTGACCTTACTAGTAATGGTAAACGTGCTTTTCTTAAAAGTGTTTCTCATTATGTCGTCATGGGGGGACTCCTCTATAAACGTGGCTTCGATGGTATCCTCCTTCGCTGTCTAACCGGCGCTGAAGTCACTCATACCACCCAACAAATCCATGACGGACTTTGTGGCGGGCACTTTAGTGGCCTCGCCATGGCCAAGCGGATCCTTCGCCTAGGATATTATTGGCCTACTCTCAATAAAGACTGCTGCGAATATGTTAAGTGTTGTGTTATGTGTCAACAACATGCCAACCTTCAACATACTCCTAGCCACCCGTTACAGGTCGCACGAGATCTTTGGCCTTTCTCACAATGGGGTTTAGACCTTATTGGTGAGATTCACCCGCCTTCTTCGCAGCATCACCATTGGATCATCACGGCAACCGAATATTACACTAAATGGGTGGAGGCCGTTCCACTCATTTCAACCAAAAAAGAAAAAATCGTTGAGTTCATCAATCATCACATTATCTGTCGTTTTGGTGTTCCTCATCGCCTGATAACAGATAATGGAAAATCTTTCAAAAATAAGTTGTTACAAGACCTTTGTGACAACTTTGGTATCAAACTTAGCTTCTCGTCACCCTACTATCCACAAGAAAATGGACAAGCCGAATCTTCTAACAAAACCTTAATCAAAATTCTCATGAAAGTCGTTAACAATTCTGGAAAAAACTGGCATGATCACATCCCCTTTGCCCTTTGGGCTTATCGTACCAGCATTCGTACTTCTACTAATGCCACACCATTCTCTCTAGTGTATGGTACCGAGGCTGTCTTGCCTCTCGAAATACAAATCCCTTCTCTCAGAATATCTCTTCAGGATATTCTCGCCAATGATGACTTCCGCCAAGAGCGGTTAGCCCAATTAGAGCTTCTTGACGAGCGTCGTCTTACAGCTCTTGACCACCTGCAAATTTATCAAAAGCGCATTAAGCGTGCTTATGATAAGTGAATTCATGAGCGTACCTTTAAGATTGGTGATCTTGTCCTCAAAGAGAATCAACATGTAACCAAACTAGAAAAGAGCAAACGTGGAAAATTTGCTCCTAATTGGATTGGGCCTTACATTATCACTCACACCTATGGATCAGGTACTTATCGTTTAGCTTCGCTTAATGGTAAACCTGAGCCTGAACCCCTTAATGCCTTGCATCTCTGACCATTCTACTGTTGAATTTAGTGTTATATCACTTCTTATCTAGCTTGCGCTCGTCCCTTGAGCTCATTTACCACCTCATACACCTTGTTTCGTGCATCTCAAAATGGAATCAAGCTCACATGGTCTGATCATCACCTCTTCTTAAAGATGCCTTCCCCTTTTTAGTCTGGTCCATGACTTAAAAGTATCAAAATAACAAGTTCTCAATTATACAATTCTGGGATATTCTTGAGTCAAACTTCCTGCAAAACTAGATGCTTCATGTCAAACAGACATCTAGACCTCTAAGCTATAAACTAGACTGTTCCCTCGAAGGACAGCTATGTGCAAAGCCACATCTGTTATTATACACTAGACTGCTCCCTCGAAGGACAGCTATGTGCAAAGCCGCATCATGCTACTATAAGTAGACTGCTCCCTTGAAGGACAGCTATACAAATTCAGCCTCTATCAGAAGCTTCTCACATTGATCAGCTTCGTGAAGACCTCAAGAAACAACAAAATGCATATCCCATATAGACTTCCCGCATCGATCAGTCTATATCCAGAAAAATAAAAGCAGTATTCAAAAGCACTTTTGAGTCATGGACTCGTCTATCTAGGTTTGGATCTATTTCGTCAGAATAATCATCTTATAACAAGTCCTCTACGCCCCAGTTATACCATCCACCTCACCTCACCATTCTTCACAATAACAAAACTCAAGGGACGTGGCATATATCTGATATATTGTGATTATACAACTCTTTTCACCTATCGACTTCTCGCATATGCAAGGTACCTAGAGATTCAAGCTCATCCTATGATAATACGTGATTTGTTTAGCTCTTTCCAACTATGGGACATTTTTGCCTCTTTTACCCGAATCTGGGATTATATGTTGACCTTAATCAGGACACGGTTCCCTAATGCTTGGGTAAGCTAACCCTCACTTCACCTATACCTTACCAACTCCAACAACATTACCCTACCAACATCAAACTTTTACCAACCAACAAATTACCTAACCACAACCAAATTGCCTAAATTCACCTCTCCCTGGTCCTAAGGGAGAACTACATCGGTCTGAGGCCCCTCCTTGCTTTATGCAATGGGCTATGTAGGCAGCACTTAGGAGACATGGGGTCTCCCAAGGTTAGCTCGACCATCCCCTACCATAACCTATCATGTGTTGTGTTTTGCTTAAAAATATAAATGTTTTCACATATTTATATTGATAACACTCACTTTTGTCCTTTATTAATCCAAACATTCAAAACACAACCATTTCTTATTATTATCATCAACTCAAAATCAACATACATATTCAGTTTTATTTAGATGTTAAACAAATACATCTTCTCTATCATCGACACGCAGGTCGGTTTCCTCATTTATTCTTCTACCCCTATAAAATTCACGTCGGCCCCCGCGCCTCATCCCGATCTAGGTAGTGATGGTGATCGTCGACGCCACTCACCTGGCCTCTCCACCCTCAAAGGGGCCACTGCTATTGGATCCTCCCACTGATCCACCAATCTCTCCTGTAACATACGAATACGCCCTCTCACGTGGAGGAATCTTGCCTCTAGCCTCTCCACTCGTGACTGCGAAACCTCTAACAATCCCGTTGTCTCATTCACCTGTGTTTGAAGCTGGTGAACTAAACCCTGTAGGTGGTTTCTCTCCACTGTAATCACAGCTATGTCAGGATGATCGGCCCTCTCACGTGTACCTCGCAGCTCTGCTACCCACCATAATCTATAAGACTCTGTCACTCCTGCATCCATTACCCTGCGATCGGCTGCTGTCTCCTCTGGTCCTTCTGGAAGTGTCGGTCATGGCGGTGAGAGGGGTGCCTCGCCTGTCGATCCTCCTGTATGGTCTATGAGCCATGGGTATATCCTGAACAAATCCAAATCACCACACCTGATCTAGAGGAATCCTCTCGTACTCACCTGGCCTGTGTCCGCAATCCACCTTAGAGGAATACACCCCTCAAATACTGGCTATCTCATCACCATGTAGTTCCCATACGGCCTCCAATCCACAATCGTCAACATCTCCCACATCCCCTATAATTCCTCATCTATCACGGTTTCTCTTGCCTCTTGCTCTGTCTGGACCCATCGTCTGAATCCCAACCTCTGCATTCCTGTCTCTTTCCCCTATTGGCCTACACACAATGCCTCATAGGCCAACAATGGTATGCACAATCACCCCTGTATACAATATGCTACCTGATCACCTGATTGGAAATCTTCTAGGTTATAATAACCATTAAATCTGCCTGAATAATGCGGCTCGAGCTTTTTTCTATTTTTAATATCTACCCAGCCCTGCCTAAAAAATTACCCACCCTGCCGTGTTGACTTCACGGTACCTTCCATTATTTTATCACATTTTAGATTCCTACCCCAAAACCCACATCCTAGCTAAATTCATTTCACACATATAGGGATTTAGAACCTACCGGTACAACTACACGTCATCGTGGTGGGATAGGTGGTGGTGGTCCACCTCCTCCAGTACCTCCTACTCCTCCAGGCTGTGCCATAGCTCCAAATCTCCTCAGCAGGGTCCTCAACCAATCAAACTCTGCCTCCTGATCTCTGGGGCCTACCAATAACTCCCTCCTCCACTCAACTAGTGCCAACTCAGCCCACAAACTCAACAAAATCAATTCAACACTCAGACAAGAAAACGGTTGGCACTCAAATTGACAATGTGAAAATGACACGCCGTATTTTTTCTTTTTATAGGTTTTGACCTCTAACCGATATCGGTTATGGTGCGCCCTAGAAAACCGATATCGGTCATCTAACCGATAGCGGTCATAACTAACCGATATCGGTTACCTGCCTAGTTTACCCTAACTCCTGTCCTTCTCCACCGAACTCTATTTTTCACCACATCACCTACCCCCGGCCTTTGCTAAATAGCCTTATTTTGAATCATCACTCAACTTGGCCCAACCCAAGGCCGCAACAAACCAATTGGCCCAACCCAATAACAAACCATGGCCGACCCAAGGCCGTAACAAACCAATCGGCCTGACCCAAGGCCGCTGCCAACTTCCTGCCCAACCACTTGGCCTTTGCAACCCAAGGCCAACCCAAGGCAAACCAATCAATTGGCCCGACCCAAGGCCGCAACAAACCAATTGGCCCGACCCAAGGCCGCAACAAACCAATCACTTGGCCCGACCCAAGGCCGCAACAAACCAATCGGCCCGACCCAAGGGACCCAAGGCCGCAACAAACTTGGCCCAACCCAAGGCCGCAACAAACCAATCGGCCGACCCAAGGCCACCAAACCAATCTGGCCCGACCCAAGGCCGCATCCAATCACTTGGCCCGACCCAAGGCCGCAACAAACCAAACCCAAGGACCCCGCAACAAACCAACCGGCCTGACCCAAGGCCGCACCCCATCACTTGGCCCGACCCAAGGCCACAACCAACCAATCGGCCTGACCCACGGCCGCACCAATTAAGTACCTCGACTGAAGCCCACAAATTATGATTCTATCCACCCATAATGTAGCTGTTTGTTCAATCGAGCTCACCTGTTCGTGTTTTAGCATGACTAGGATACTTGAATTGATCAGCCAACCAGCTTTGCTTAGACCGAGACCGTGACGTTTATCTCAACCAAACCAACCATTTGGTACTGCCGAACATGCCTAAACGTTCTGGTACCTTACCCGTTATATCCCCTGGAGCTACTTCCTATGCCTTGGATACCAGGATTATATCAACCTTGTTTGGATAAACTATCGACCTTTGCCTATGAATTGCTTTTTTGCTCTTCAATTCGTGTACCCTGGTCGCACTACTGCATTTCAACGTGCGTCTGCCTCCTTGAACTTACCCCACCATCTTACCATCATCTCATCATAATTCACCCTTTATCAACCCTATCCCTGATTTCACGTCGCCTCAATCTGTGATAGATTTGAGGGGGATTACCTATACCCTTAACTGGGGCAACCACTTTTTATTTTTGTCAGTGCAGCTTTAAAATACAAGCTACACGACAACAAGGGGAAAATGTAGACACCAAATTTGGGTCTTACGATGCCCTTTACCCCGTATCTCGTCCCGCAACCTAACCCTACCTCACCACCTAAAACCTTACACACCTAATGATTTATTAATTACCTTATAATTAATAAATCCACATCTCCAAACCCGCCACCTCATCTCGCCACCTCACCATGACCTAGCCCTAACCCTAAACCAACCTAATTAAGACCTATGACTTGGTCCAGACCCACACCCATGACTCATCACCCCTCACCCGCACCAAAACGAGCCAAATAATGACTTGACCAAGCCCACAACTGATCCCTCGGGAGAAAAGGAGGGAAAGATGGTTGTTTTACTAAAAATAGCCACTTTGACCTAACCGACATCGGTTCCTACTCGACCGCCGTCGGTTACGTAACCGCCATCGGTTCCCTGTTAATGACCTCCCCCAACCAAAAAGAAAGGATCCAGAATTCATTTGGGTAGGAGAAAGAGAAGTGAAACAAGCAGAAGAGGTTGCAGAGAAGAGCATCGAGCCGAAGACTGCAACTGAGCAACTGGATCACTGTCACCCTCATTCAAGCATTGGAAAAGACTGAGGATAGCTTCATCAGCTCACTTTCCAATACCAGATCATCCCAACTAAGCCTTACTGTCGCCACCACATTCCTTGGACCTGTATCTTCATCAGGAACCAGTAAGTATTATCTTGTAGTTCTTTGTTATCATTTTGACCGGCATCTTTATTATTCATAGTTCTTTGTTATCATTTTCTTTAATTCATATCAAATGGGGAACTGACCACCTTCGAAAGGAAGTCTAATATTTCCTGGGCCTAAGGCAGTTCCCTCACCTATTGTCTAACTAAGATCTGGTGGTCTTGTATTCTTACTTACAGGTAGTCCTTCCCAGACAAAAAGGAGTTCTTCACAATCGATCTGATCTCTCTACGGTACGCGCACACCTTCCCAACATTCAACAGGTATTCCTCCTAGCCCTAACCCTTATCTGTTTCTCAAGAGAATGAAAGGATAGAAGCAACTCTAACAATCACCACTAGGTTGGGATTCCCTCTCGTGCTTCCATACTCCTTTACAACACTCTCATCTTCTATCTCCTTTAGTATTTTTTTGGTGCTCCACTAAACCTCTTGCTCTACCAAAATTTTCATTATGCCCACTATTTATCTCTCTGTGGCTTCTACTATCCATTTCTTCATGAGGTTTGGAGTCCTCTGATCCTTAGTGTTCACCTCCTCGCTAACCCATTTTCCTTGGGCATCCTACTCATCTCCATTCTTCTCTTTAATTACTTCTTCTTCTTAATAGTGTACATCATACATGGGATGATTATGAACTTTTTCATCCTCATCTTCATCCTTCTCACCCCTTTAGGCCTCCAAGCTCTCTATCTCCTCCAAGTATTCCTTCCCCACTACCTTTTGTTTCTTCCTAGCTAGGGATTTTTCCTCTTCCTTAGCAGGTGATTCCATTTTGGGTGACTCTTCTTATTCTATAACCTCTTCCTCAAGCATCTTCACCTTATCCTTAATGGGATACTTCTTCCTATGCATGTATGTGCTTATCTTGGACTCTTACTCTGGTGTGCCCATAGATTGTGTTGTTCGCACACTTGGCGCTTTCTTTCCTAGTGCTTATTTTTCCAAGGTCTCTTCCCTTTCTCTCTTCTTTGGTGTGGCCTTCCTCCTACCAGTGAGATCCTCAAGGATGGGGACATCATTATCCATGTAGGTTTCCTTCTCAAACTTATGCCTGATCTGTAAATACACCCTCACTACAGTCCTTCTATAATTTGGCAGTGTCAAGGGTTTCATCATCTATACTTCATGGGAGACATACTTCTTCACATACGTTTCCTTCTTTGGGTATATGAGATTCTTGCACATCTTGCAGTAATCATGGTCCACTTCACTAAGGTCAAACCTTAGCCTTTTAGCTTCCTTGAAGCGGTTAACGCTAGCTTGGAAATACTACGTGGTGAAAGAGAAAGGTAGTTTGCACCATGGATTTTCAGTCCCATATATCATAGTGAATCTACCAATATAGAAGTTATAGTATACAGTAAACTTAACATCTCCATCTACTAGCATGGGAAACTATTTGAGTATTCTCCATTCTACCCTGAATGCTTCGCACATCCACTTGTACCATTTCTCCAAGTGAGCAGGGAATCTTCATCTGGGTACTCCCATACAAACTTGTCTGGCCCATTAGACACTCCAATATCTGAGAAGAAAATGGTAAGAAGGACATTTCTAAACATTATCTTATCCCCTTCCTATGTGTTATTGATGATCTCGTCTACAATATAGGTAGACAAGTTGTAGATGGTTCCTTCTGAAACATTCCAATATACATTCAGCAATGCCTTATTTACTTGCATCCATCTCTCTTGACCATTTATCTTGGTAACCAAGCATGTAGCCATCCTCATTATAGGGTCAAGGTTATCTATGATATTAAAGTAGCGTGAACCATTTCTTATAATCATAGGCTTCCATAGTCTCCTTGATGGCCTCCTTATCTTCTAAGTCATCATCTATGGAATCCCCTTCGCAAACCAAGATAGTAAACTTTGATATGAGTTGGGGATTTATGCACCTTTTATGGCCCATAAAATAGAAGTGGTCCTCATGCATACGTGACATCAGCCATTAGTACAGATGCTTGGGCTTGCTAAAATAGGGAAACTCATACAGCTGTAGTAAGTTGGCCTTTCCCAACTTCACCTTTACCTTATTTTTGTAGATCGACATTCCATTAGGTGTCTTTTTGTCCATCGTACAGAGCTGTTGCAATGCCATCTCTTTCTTTATGATGCTTGTGTAATGATTTTAGTCACTCAAGGCTAATTTTATCACATGGGATACCCATTATTTCCCTAAAAACACTTCATCTAGGTATTGCATCTCTGTTTACCACTTCACATTAAAACTTACGTTGGTAGTTTGTTTTTCCTTTTCCCTTGTCCTTCTTCAGTAAAGCGGCTTCCTTCTTTGGTGCCATTTTTCTTTTTGGGTTAAAATCTAAACTCTTTTTACTCCTCTTCCTTACTCTACTCAACCTTTTAGCTCAACTTCACGAAGAAATCCTTCTACTTCCATGCCCTAGCTACAGAACCCTAATCCTAGAAATATTCTTCCATAAGATGACATACTCCTCTGAAACTTTCTTCCCTATGCCTATGTACTCCTTCCACTCTGGTTTACAAATCAGCCTAGTCACGCACTCAGATCTCTATGATTTTCCCTTCACATAAATTTCTCTTCATGGAGGCCCTCATTTGTCAGAGCTTCTTCAATCTTGTAATAGAAAGGTAAAATACTAATGTTCCTGACTTCATACTTATAGCTTTTTTTATTCTCTGACAATAAATGTTATGCCTCCCACTAATTTACTCTGCATCAAATGTTTATTTTTCCACTAAATTTGACCTTAAGTGACCTTAGCCATGCACCAAATCCTTTGTAAAACCTTCTTCAACCTTCTAGCGTATAAAAATCATTACTGACTGAAGACTCTTACGCATGTGTCCGTAGCACCGAAGGCACTTCTTCTGTCCTTGACCTAATTTTTTCCCTCGCCTACCTCATGTTATTCCTATGGTTCTTATCCTTTCTACGAGGTATTTTAAAGCTATCTTGAGACCAAAAAAAAATTTCCACCATTTTCATGTGTGTTCTTCTATCTTTCACACCTTTAAGGCTTCCATCTAGCCCATACAACATTTACTACTAGCTTGTATTTCACTTCGCACTACTCCACCCCACACTAAAATAGATGCACTATCCTTTATGCATACACTATATTTTTAAAGTAATAAGTGGTTACTGTTGCACAGGGTTAAAAACAACACAAACAAAAGGGAACAAACAACAAGAAAGGAAGCCATAAGGAAAGGGAAAGAAAAAAGAGAAATCCTAAGCTAACTAGAAATATTTACTTATTTACAAACACAAGGAAGGTTTATTTATGGTAGGGTTTTAGCCTACTCGCATTGAAATGTCCAAGTAATTTTTTCCCATCCAACGCTTGTAACTAGCATGCACCTGACTAAGGGATGTGTGAGATGATGTATGAGACCAACCAATGGACTTTCAACTTCCTCGGATGGTGCAGAAACTTGGAATCATACAACAAAACCATATGCCCAACCTCAAACTACTTATTCTTGATATGACAATCATGACATGCATTTTTTATGGTCTTTTCAGTCTTCTAACTCCATCTAACAAGTTATCTCCTTTTATCTAACTGCATCAACTTGTCAATCCTTTCCCCGAGCACTTGTTCATCAGCCAATCCTTCTACACATGCTATTGGTAGTGATGGTAATATGAATTCAACTAGAAAAACAACCTCTGTGCTAAACACTAACTAAAATGGTGTTGCTTTATTTAGTCTCTTGTAGGTTATCATGTATGCCCATAGAATAGGTTATACCTTATCATCCCAGTCTTGTCTTCCAACATCAAATTTTTTTGTTAATGTGTGACTTAGTATCTTATTAAACACCGTAGTTGCTCCATTCACTTGAGGGTGATAAGGGGTAGTCATTTGATGGGCCACCATAAACTCTGCCAACAATATCCTAACCATTTCAATCAAAAAATGTGTTCCCTTATCACTAGATAAACTCAACAGACATCCATATATGTTGATTATGTTTTTTGATAAGAATCTCATTGTTGTGTAATCCTTTGTAGGTGTTTCCTTTACCCATCTTGTCAATTAATTAGAGCAAGTTGTGTTCAATGAAAAGTTTTAAAAGCCATGAATTTGGAGTAAAAATATCTGAAGAAACCCCAAAGGTTTTTTAAAATATGATCAATGGAACATGTGATAAGAAATGAGAAAGGTTCTCTTCTTTGCATACATTAATTTGAACTAAACATGCAAACTAAGAAAATGAATTTAATCTCTATTCTTTGAAAGCTTTGAAATAATGAACCTAAGAGGATCTAAGCATTCATTTTATGTGTTAAGAGAAATATATCTCCCCATTAATGGCTTCAAGGCCAATGGATCTTCCCTTTTACTCCATGTTAATGCTATGAAATACAAGATTAAATGCTTTTAGCTCAAATGGGAGAAGATGAAACAACTAACTAAAGCCTAAACAAATTGCTATAATTTATGCTAGGAAGAAGAGAAAATTCTTAGGAAATAAGGGAGGGGGTATAGCCCTATTTATAGTTTTTGGTTTAGAAGAAAAGGGAGATTTGGGTGCATGTGGGACAAAGGCTAAAGTCCAAAAAACACTTTTAGCAAGTAAAAGCGTGATTTGACTATGTTTAGGGTATTTAACCTAGGTTAGACTAACTAATATCTCTTAGAGAGTGATAAGAGTTCTGGAAAGGATATGAAGGTTTTAATCAATCCAACGAAGTGGATTGATCTTCTAGGGAGCTAATAGAAGCAAGATAGAAGAGAATAAGAAGCTAATGTAGTTAGAACGAGGCTATAATAACATTTATAAGTTGTTTATAAGAGGAAGAAAGACCAAAAAGGGTGTCGTAAGGAAGGAGTTAGATAGGTTTAATTGGTGGTGTGTTGTTAATTATCAAAGGGAAGAAGCATTAGTGCACCATTAGAAATAATAGTATATTGATCAAACTATAAGTGTCTACATTTTCCCCTCTTTGAGGTGACATAAGCTACGTTACTTCAAAGAAAGTAGACAAATGTAAACAAGTAGAATTTTGTTTTGAAGGGGTGGAAGAAAAATTAATAGGATGAACGATGACGAATTCCCCCTCGATTTTCGATGGGGTGATGAAGAAACTCGATCGATGATTGAAAAGAAATAGAGAGAGAAGTGGATAGAGAAGATGAAAAACTAGAAGAAAAAGGGATATTGAGCTATCCACAAATCAATTGCTAACAATATTTAATCATCATAATGCTTAGGAACCTCCTCATTGGTCCTTATTAAAATGTGAGAATGTGACAGAAGTGTAAAATGACATTAAAATACAAAATACAAACAACAGTCTTGTGCCAAAAATGACCAACTCCATGCAACATACACAAATGCAATGCAATACGAGAAATAAATAGAATCACTAGATAGGGAAATAAGTACAATCACACAGACTAAAAATAACAACGTTCAAGATAGTTACACAAACATTTTGTTATTGAGATGAAGTCCCAAATATTCTGATAAATGATTAGGGTGAAGAATGATGCCCCAAGTAAGGTGTATATGCAAGGGGGAAGATGGAGGACACTTCCGTCCTACGAAAAAGAAATGTGCATGATGAAAATAGTACGAGGTAATTAATAGTGCCCCAGAGTACAAATGAAGTAAGCAACATAGCTTTTGTAGGTGATTGAATATTTTGGTGATGCGTGAGTCATTGTTTTGAAACATTTTGAAAATTTTAGCAAGACCTGGGATGAGTGCCATGCAATAGACATAGTTTTCAACCATAGGTGATCGGCTTAACCAATTTTGAGCCATTTTTTATGTAGTTCAATATTTTTGTGATTTTTAAAATTTTTTTTTGATCAATCAGAATAATTTCAAAAGATCAAAGATATTCCAAAAATATGTGTGAGGGTGATAGTGGGAAGGCAAAGCTGTCAAAAAGCTTAGAATTTACACCCAAAAAGAAGAAATATGGGTCGAGAATAATTTATTTAAAATAAATTAGTAAATAATTATCACGACAGGGAAAATAGATGAAAAATACAGGAAAAGGCACCTAAAAGTTTCGTAAATTATCTCAGTGTGATGAAGAAGTGACCGTTAGATGGCACGAAGTGCCCCAACATTTTAAAATTAGTAAAAATAATTTTTTTAATACAAAAATAATTATCACAGTGGGTAGAAGAAGGTTAGAATGATCATGACAAAGAAAACATGCCCCAGGGGCATCACGATAGGTTAATATACTCACCCGGGGTCAGTAAAACAATCATGACCAATTCATTTCTACCAGAGCCTTTGTAAATTTTTACCGTGATTGAAAGCGAGAGCCTTGGAGAGAGATGATGAGGATACCGATGAGGACGAGGCATGTGGATCACATCCAGGAGTACATGCGGGACCCAACAAATGGACCATTCATGAGTGGCCTAACCCCCTATTAATTATGCATTTAATGCCATTTTTAGGGTTTTTTTAGGGTAGGTAAGAGAAAATTTGACACATATGCATGGGTGTATGTGTCGGTTTGATGGCTATGCACACGCGCATGTGTCGAAAAATACATGGACATGCACACACATCTGTTCAAAGGATAAATGGACATGTACACATACCATGCACATGCATATCCATTGGGAAAGGCTGGTACACACACGCGTACCCATAGAAAAATTTAGAGGGGTTCGTATGTGTTGGTTAGGGTTTGAACAGTCACATGCATATGTGTGTGTTGAAGCAAGTGTGTAGGCATCATACTGGGTGTGTATGCATCCTGTATGGATGGTGCCAAAAAAGGAGAAGAAGGGGTTGTGTGTGTATGTGTCTACAAGGGCTCGTACGCATTGTTTAGGGGACGTATGTGCCTAAGGTGGAGCGTATGCACTAGTAGCAAGTGAGAAAAGACATTTGACTAAAAAAAATAGCCAAGTACAGAAGAAAAGAATAATTAGTAAGTTAGATGCATTAAAAGAACTATTTTTCCTTAGAAAAATACATATAAATGTTAGATGCCTAACACTTGCATTGATTTTACAGCGTATGTTACCTATTATTAAAACTCGCAAGCACTATGGTCGATTATCAGTGATAAAGGAGCAGTTTAGCAATGATGATAGAGTGACCTTGGTGAGTATTTTACACATGATAGGATTGTCTCATGTGGCAGAGATGCCATAAATTACTTTAGATCATGGTGTTTTGATACCATAGCAGAGCGATGACACGGTGAAGGATAGTGATTTTGCCTCTTGATTGGGGAGATCACCATTACCTTGGAGGATGTATGGTGCATCATGTGGGTCCTGATTCAGGGACAACTTATCGAGACTATGAGCCACTAGACCAACATTTAGCATCATATCATACATTTGTTTAGCGTTCCTACTATATGATGGTGCGGCATGTTCATCAGACTATCCTAATTTATAGATGATCTAGAGTCATACCAAGTAGTGGTCTATATAATGGCTCTTGTCAATGGAGTTCTACTCCCTGACAAGACTAGTACTTCATTTCTGCTTGGAATCCTGGGAGTGATTCTTGGTTTGGTGGAGGGACAGACCTACTACTGGGGTCACTGCATTCTAGCACACTTATAATGGGACCTCCACTTGATCACTTACTACCGTCAGAAGATGGTAGGACCTGCTCGCTTACTAAAAATTTGGGCATGGGACCACATTGCCATTGGTCACCCTTTAGGTGTTCTGAGAGTTTGGGCTCCTAACGAGCTTTCTACGTTGGGTTGGGTCCTGGTAGAGGATGATGTGTGACCATTTATGGGAGTTACATCCCACGATAGGCACAAGTTGTATGAGTTATAGCAGGCTTCCATTGTATGGAGGCCTTATAGACATTTTCATTTTCATTGGCCGGAGGATGGTCTAGAGCTCAGTACTGCTACCGTTGAGCATTTTATCTTGGGTAGTTGCAGCTATATGTGGGACTTATACAAAGTAGATCAGTGTCAGAGGAAGTTTTACCTTACCCAGGATGTTCCTAGGCCAGATAGATGGTATGCTTGTAGAGCTAGAGAAAATTTTGATATGGGTCCGTAGATTTCTCGTGACAGAGCACTAACAAATTTTTGATAGGTGGCACCTGCTATTTGGGTGCCATTGAGACATATTAGAGATCGAGGGACTACACTAGAGTGTGGGCCATGGTACCACGGTGTTCTCCCATGCCATTTGAGAATTTCTAGAGTGGTGTATGATGTTGGCATGAGACCTCCTCTAGTGGGGCATCCTAGCAGTGGTGAGGGTGGAGATGATAGTGATGATGATGATGATGAGCGTGGGCCCGATGCATACTAGCATGTTAGAGGTAGGGGAAAGGGTCCCATACCACAATAGCCATAAGGACAGGGCCCTAGGCCCAAGGCAAGATAGGTATACAGGGCCATGGACATAGAGTTGCCCCTAGTGGGCATTCCAGTGGAGATTTATACCCCTCTCCAGTAGGTATTACCAGATCAGGGGCCACCACCTGATATTCTAAAGAGTAGCAGCACTAGTGGGTAGTGAGCTGCTCTTTAGCAACAATTACAAGTAGCCATTACTATACAATTACATGTGGCTAGTGAGTGAGAGAGATGTAATGAGGACCTAGGTACAGGCCTTCACAGTAGAGAAAGATCAGCCTCTCACCTAGGTGTAGACATTGACAATAGAGATGGATCAGGCTAGGGCACAAATTTCTCAGGCGAGCGATAGTGCTACATGATAGAGTCAGATGCAAGAGTTGGCTACATAGGGTGTTTAGATATTGAGCCTCCTACACCATTCACAGACTCAGGTGTAGATGGTTGTTTCTCAGAAGGACCATGCAGAGGCACGGTCATAGGGCTATCTTAAACAGAGAGATCAAGCACGAGCACTAGTGCATGTTATTAATGCAGAGAGAGATTGAGAGGCTTCTACCTTGAGACATGCCCAAGATGATGTTGGAAATTTAATAGTCTAGTAAGACATGTAACACTCTGAACTATTGTTACTTCCTCCTGAGCATTCAAGTGTTGATATATGATTTCTTCTATAAAAGGATGTGTTCCTTTGATTGTGAAGTCATGCTTGATATGGATTGTATCTTCTTTACTCTTGAAGATCTTTGACTGAGTCAGGATATGCTTGGACTCTTTTATTTCTTTCATTTTTAGCACCTGGGTTTAATCTGATTTCGGAAGGAATTGTGGATTTATCCGTCTTTACGACTCAGCCTTGGATCAGTTGCATTGATCCAAGAGATGTTTTAAGTTTATTCTGGATGAATCAAAAATTATAGACCTTACGAAGGTTGCAAGGTCTGAATGTGTTGAATGAGCAATTCAGGAGTTAACTCAGGCTGATCTTGTTAAATGAATTGGTTCCCGATATCGTAATATCAGGAAGGTCTAGACCTTGAGCCAGGTAATAAATTCAGTACATTTATACTGCTAGCTTATTATCAATGTTGGATAGAATCCATTTTGGGAATATTATACTCTGTTGGTTCTTATACTGAACGATTCTATTTGTTAGACCTAGAATGGATTCGTTAAGGTTAATAACCTTAACCTAAACTATAACCTATGGGTTGAATTAGTGCTAATCTAACCTAGCCCTGAACTATAGGCTTAATGCTCCTAAGATTAGTGACCTAGCACTATGGAAGTAAGATCTAACCTATGTTTCTAACCTAACTAATGATAGTGGAAGAAGGGGGACCTATGAAGGGGTGCGAGACGTGGGCGGAGGTTTCCATGGCATTAAATGAGAAGGATAAGCATGAAGTACAAGGGATATGGCAGAGATTTCTAACGGCTATTGAGACCGACGTGGCAGAGTCGCCAAATCTGGAAATGGTCTTTGGTTTGCATTTGTCCATCGCCAACTATGGCGGTCGATGGCAATGGAGATTGGGTGGGAATCTTGGAGTTAATGTCATTGATGAACTCGGTTCCTGAGCATGGATTACTCGGGAAGGCATGTAAAATGGAAAACTAGTTGGTTGTTTGGTTTTCCATACGCTCCGATTTTCTCTCTATTTGATCACTGGTTCTTCGAACCAGTCTACTTGGTGTTGCATGGAAACTATGAGAATAACTAGCTCTTTTCTCTTTCGAGGAAAGTTTATAAGGCATGAGGGTAACAAATTATTGTTGTTGAATCTAACGTGGAAGAAGAGGAGAAGGCTCAAGCTCATTCAGAGGTCTTCTTCGAATTTTTAAAGTGACATTACCAGGCATGATAGGCCCTGACTTTTAAAAATCTTGCTTTACTTCAAATGTCTTCATTAAAACAAATTTGTATAGGTGATTTCAGTTCAGTTGGTTTGAATCAATGTATTGGTTCTTCTTTTCCTGTGGAATTAGGAATCTCGAGGTTTTAGAAGACCTTGTTGGAATGGTTACTGTATCATTCTTCTTTTTGGTTTCATTTCAATTAAAGACCGGCTGTGCCTTTATTGTTGATTGAACCCTATGAATTCTTGTTGTGAATACTTGAAATTCTTCTGTTGGAAATGCTTATTGTGATTATTCTACTTGAATGTGACTATTGTAGAAGTCCTCACTATGTTTGCAATTTTTGGGATGAAATATGTGAAAGTTTGCAAGGAATATCTGCGAAAATGGCTCAGTGAGAGTCCTTTTAGTGTTTCGTATGTTTTCGTCTTTTGCTTAAGCTTAGTTTTGAATGACTGTTGTTTAGTTGAGAATACTGTTGATATTGACTCAGTTGGAATCCTTAATATGTATCTTGTAATTGACTTCTGTAGAAGGAATACTTATTGATATTGATTCTGTTGGAATCCTTAATATGTATCTTGTAATCGACTTCTGTAGAAGGAATACTTATTGATATTGATTCTGTTGGAATCCTTAATATGTATCTTGTATTTCAACTTCTTTCTAAGCTTAGTTGAATACGGTTGTTTAGTTGAGAATACTGATGGTATTGACTTAGTGAGAGTCCTTGAAATGTATCTTGTATTTCAACTTCTGTCTAAGCTTAGTTTAATACGGTTGTTTAGTTGAGAATACTGATGGTATCAACTCAGTGAGAGTCCTTGAAATGTATCTTGTATGTCAACTTCTGTCTAAGCTTAGTTTAATACGGTTGTTTAGTTGAGAATACTGATGGTATTGACTCCGTTGGAGTCCTTGAAAAGTATATTATGTTTTTAACTTCTGTAGAAGTTTTGTGATGAGTACTATTGGGATTATTGAATTGTTGTCGTATGAATTCAACTTCAATCGAAACCTTGGTTATGAGTACTAGTTGTATTTGACACTGTTGGAGTCCTTGATATGTTGCGAGTTGGCTTGATTTTTGAATTAAGTGCTCATTGTTCATGCATATCGTACGGACTCTTTCTTTCATTGTTGTGTGATATTCAGTTCGCTTCTATGGAATTAAAGGATGGGTTTTCTTTACTAACTTGACTCTGTTTGAGACCCTGTTGAATTTCGTAGTAGCTCAACTTTGGATGAAACTTGAGGAAATTATTGATATGGAATTCGGCTTCTGTGAAGTCCTTGTTGTGATTATTCTTCTTAAAATTGACTTCTAATATAAGTCCTTGTTGTACATTCATAGAGATTAGATTCAGTTGAATGAAGTTGTGCATGTTTGTGTTTAGACTTAGTATGAATATCACTGTATTTGCATATGGAACGTCATTTGTTTTAAGTGTTATCTAGTCTCGTGGCTAACTGTGATAAAAAGCTCCTAGCTGTGCTCTGTTAAACAATGGCGATGGGTATATTCATGTTGATGAATGATATGAAAAAGAATTGTTGAGTCTGTTATGGTTGGATTACTTACTATTGCTTGTCGCGAGAGCTCTTGTATTGCTTAAAAGCTACAGGTGACTTTTATAATTGGATTTAGATGGAACTGTAGTTCTTCTTGTAATCTCGACTGTTTAGTTAAATGCGTAAATGTATTTGCATTAGTCTAAAGAAGTCGGTACAGTCTAGAATGTTATTGATTTAGGATTCTGATGGACTCTGTTTCTTTCTTCTAGACTATAATTTATATGTTGATGTATAATAAGTTGAATAGAAAAATTCTCTCTCTCTCCTAGTCAGGAAACCTTGTGTGCTTTCTTCTTGCATCCTTTTGCGATCTCTACGGTAAGAGCATAACAAGAATAAATTTTGGTATCGAATGGAGAGACTAGTATAAAATGTGTGTTGCTGTATAAATAGGTATACTTGACAATACCATTGAAATGTGTTATGATGATAAAAGAATTAAGACAATGAGCTTGTTGAATGTTTTAACTACCTTTGAGAAATTGTTAGAAACAATCTTCTAGGAGTTTTGTTGTCTTTAGAATGGTTGTATTCTTTTGTTCTTAGTCTCTAACATATGAGATGAATACCCTGATTTATGTTTGGAATTTGAAGAAATGATTTCATTTAAACAGGTTGTTTAATGAGAACAATTGGTGGATTGCAATTGTTTTAAGAATTAGTGCTTATCATGCTCAGTTCATTGAACTGACCCGTGTTGACAATTTTTGCAGATGGTTGCCGTAAGTAGTAAAGGCACACAGATTTGATATGATGTTCAAATTGTTTAATTTGGTTTTATGATGAATTCCAACTTGATTCTCTAAATGTACTATTTGAAGAAATATGTTCTTTTACTGTTGAGTATTGTATCAAATATGTTGAATGTATAAAATGTATTTGATTAGCTTAGTAGTGAAGGAAATGAGGTATTTGTTACTTATGTGTTTGCATTCGTATCTTGATGGATTAAACTTCTTCAGTTCAAATGATTTTAAGAGCATTATTATTATTGTATACCTTGGAGACATTGGGATTCTCTAAGTAAGCTTTGCAAGGATTATGTGACTGAATACTTGTGAATGTTTAGTAGTTCTGTTATGTTCTATCTAAAGCTAAATTGGAATTTAGATCACTGTCTTTTGAGATGCTAAGGTTAAAATAAACCTCAACAAGAAGCTAAATGGGTTGAATAAATTATTTCTTCCTAGTCTTGAACTAAGTCAAGACAACGTTTAATTTGATTTTAAATCACTATATCTTAACACTAATAAGTATGATATATTTCAGTTTTGAGAACTGATATAAACCAAAAAGGGTATGGTTAGCAACCTTATGAGAAGATTTAGGGCTATTGCCCAATTTCATTGATTTAGATCATTTTGTAACAAAGAACTCCTTGATGAGACCTCAAATCTTAATAACTTCTCTTTGTGAAATGGGTTTTAATAAGAAAGGTAATTCTAAGGTGAGGAACCCAGGGGTTGGGAAAAAGACTACCCAAAAAGGAGAGTCTTAAAGTATAATTTTAAGTCAACGTAAGTAACACCTTAAAGTTAAGTAGATCTTTTCGAGGCGGATTTGAAGGTTGATGGCACAAGTCAACTACAGGGTTGTACCTTCGAGAAGATTAGGATCTTCCTGAAGATACAACAATGCAGGTGACTTATGGCGACACCCTTTGCATTGATCGTTAAGATTTACACCTTAAACTCGAAAATTTTTTACTCTGGGATTAGTTAGGAATGTGGTCATGTTATAAGGCTGCCCCTAGAGACTCGAGGTATCTTGACACACTGGGCTAACTAGGGTTGACCCAGTATGTCAGCGTATCCCTAGTCCTCGTGAGCATCCTTATAACGTTGTCATATTATTAATCCATTCCTGAGTGAATAACTTGGGGCAGGAGAGACTGACAGAAGTCAGTATAAGACATTCTACATAACATAGGAATGGGGTGAAGGACGTATTCCAGATTGACGAGTATGTCGTCAAGGAATACGAGACATAAGCAGTATGTTTCAAATCTTTGGCCAAAGTATCGCAAGCTGCTAATTGCGTTGTCCTATGTCACCTAGTCTAAGGGACGAGATGCCGATGAATAATGGTAAAAATTATTCAGATAGGTTCCTTGGACAGAGCATTCTAAATCCCAGATTAGGGAAGAGAACCGCAATAGTGATGTGTTAAAATAAAAACGCCAACTCTTTGATACACATGAATAGATCGGTAGATTACCGAGTCATGGAATGAATAGATCGGAGGTACTCCGAGTCATTACAGTTGCATATGGTTATCTGTTATAATAATGGTTGTTTTGATTTGTGAGTTATAAATTATGTATTTAGAACTAGGAAGCTTTTATCAAAAAAAAAAAATTCTTGTTCTATTGTACTAAAATGGGGATGTTACTTAAAAACTACATTATTTTTTGGACTGTGTTTTATTGTGAAAATGTTGTGTGTATGTTTTTTTGAATCCTGTTGTTGCCATGAGTTGGATCACATCTTTTATTGCATTGTGATTGGGGCTCGGGGGCCAATGAAGAAGGATGGATTCTCCTTTCATTGGAAGTATTGGTTGTGTGGAGAGCATTGCCTTTCCCCTACCTTTGTTGTGATCAAAATTAGAAGAAAGAGAAGAATGCATGTTGTTGTTCTGGAGATGAGAAAAGATAGTTTGACAATCCCTTGTGAAATGAAATCTCATTGTAACTTTCCCACTTGAAGTGGATGATCTTGTAAATGTTTGTAATGGAAATATGTTGTATTGATTGCAAGTGGAAATTAGAAATGTAAAAGAGTTATACTTTGTATTCTGTTTAGAAAGAATGTGAAAGAATGATACGTGTTTGGTATACTACATTTTGTAATCAAATGAAAAGGAAGTTGTAAGAATTTATTTAAATTAATGAAAATGGTTTTTTTTGTCCATATGATGTTATTCCATTGGAAATATGTTTTTATCATACTATATGAAATATTTGTTTGAAAAATGGTAAAGTGGAACATGTTAAAAGAAAATGTAATATTTTGTCCTATGTTCAATAAATTATTTTGGAAGGATTAAAAAAAATAAGTTGTAAAATCACCTTTGGAAATCAATAAATGAATGAAATATGTTTCTCAAATTTCATTGTTGTATTTGAATCTGATTATTTCAATGCATTGGAATCTCTGCTTGAAATAATAAAATGTGTATGAAGGATAGTGCGGAACTCTGTCTTCGAAATGTGAAAAATTGAAATCAGTATTGCATTTTGGTCTTGAATGTTTTTTTTGGAATTAACCAAATGTGTTAGATTGGAATTGGAATGTATTCTAAATACTTGGAAGAAGAAATGGAAAATATCAACATTAAGATTTGATCCCTATTATTTATAATTTTAAAACTAGTAATTAACTAAACAAAAAATGCACAGTTCGAACCTACACAATTAAATAACAAATTAAACAATTAAATTTAAGTGTCAAGCTCTAAATGAATTCATTTGGACATTAATAGTTAAGAAAATTTCTTAGAAAACTTAGTAAAATCAGCTGGAACCGGTTTAATGTCATTTTACAGTCGTTTTCTGTCGAGAAAACGGAAATGTTCAAATTGAAAATCATTTAGACAAATTGAACCTTGAATCCTTCCTTAAATCCATTCAGGAACAATCCTCCATGTCCATTTGACATGTTAAGAGAGGAGGGAGACCAAATTGAACAAATCTAACAAGTTAAAATTTACCAGTTCGCACTGTGAAAGCCTGCAAGCTATTTTCTTAAAATTGACCCCTTAAAATTTATCAAAATGAAAAAATTAATGATATCTGTGCAAAGAGGACATTGATATATTTCCATAAAATACTCGTTTTCCCCAAACTGAGCTCTCTAACAAAATTTATTTCCTTCTGAAGTTTTCTTCACTTAACGTTAAAATTTTGGGAAAAATTTCCTTGGCGGGCCCGCGGCCTAGAATTTTTCCCTTAGGGATTAGGAAATTTTTGGAAAATTTTTCAAAATTTTCTCCGCTACCCTACTGACCCATAGCTAATCAGAGGCTGCCATGTGGCACTGTGAGGTGATAGCAAGGGGGAAGATCCTCTTTTGAACTTAGCGTTTTCAGAAAAAAATTAGAAAATGTTCTGAACTTTCCCCGCCGGCTTGCAACCAATCAGGTGATGCCACATGGCGTCATGAGGCATTGGTGGAGGAACGGATCCCTTTTTATCTTTTGCGACTCGAGAAATTTTTGGAAATTTTTCCAAGTTTTCCCTGTTGTTCTTCTGGCCTGCAGCCAATCAGGCGCTGCCACATGGCATCGCGAGGTGCCGACGGAGGTACGGGTCTATATACCCTCTTAGCCCTTCAAGACTTTAAGTAAATTTTCTCCCTATCACCCCACTTTCCCTTTGTTGGATTCGGTCACACCACATGTCCCCTACAGAATCACGGGATTGCAAGTGCAAATTTTTCTTTTCACCCGCACAGGAGAATTTACAAAATGTCTCCCACTGCCTCGTCATTCCTCGTTTTTCCCCACGCTACATTAGGGAATGCTATGCATCCTTTGCAGACCCACGAGAGTCTAGGAGAAAATGTGATTTTTTCCCATGTGGGAAAATTTTTACAAAGGTCTCCCCATGGACCGCCAACCCACCCTATGAGTAAAGTTTCATCCCTGGGCCCGCAGGCCCGTTCTTGGGAAAAAATTTCACCCCAAGGCCCGCCGGCCCATAACTTGAAAAATATGAGGAGTTAGGAGGACTTCTTTCTATCACTAGAAAGGTGAGGAAATTTCCTATCCAATGGAAGTAATATAGGAAAAATTTTAATGCACTAAGTGTGATAAAAATCAAGTTGAAACTTTAAGCTTGTTAGAGAGTGGGTGTGGTGAGGAATTTTCCCTCTGAACCTAATTGAAACTTCTAACCCTAAATTTTGGACCTTGTGACCTCTAATAATTATTAATAAAATAAAAGTATAATCTAGTATATTAAAATTGTTTCGAAACCTATTAGTGACAATTGTTGTCTTATAACATGGTTGTAGGATTCTTTTTAATCAAAAGTAAATTATTCCATAATTTTCCTAACTAATCCTAGGTTGTTCTTAGGTCTTAAGTGGGTTATTTTAACGGGCGTTACAGCATGAGTCTTATCTACATTGATGCATTAGCCTGTTATGGACTTGGTGAATATAACATGGTTACTGAACAAAGTGTAGTGCCCACTTCCCTTTGACACT
>JAHRHJ020000892.1:0-42655 GCA_019776745.2 Taxus chinensis
TGTTTAATTGATTTATATGAATTATGCTTGATTTTATAATGTACTATAGTGAAAAGATGTTTCTTTTCCGTTTGATCATTATATTAAGTATGCTGTTTGCATCAAAATGTAATTGTATATTTTGTTTGAAAGGAATGGAAATGAAGTGTTTGATACTTATGTGTTGTAATTCTATTTCCGATAGTTGACCTTCTTTCTGTTTTTATATACCAGGTGGTACGTTATCCTTTGTGTTTATATGGATGCTTTGTGATTGACACTGAAAGCTTATAAGGAATAAATTGAATTATTATGAGTTTTTTAGTAGGTCTAATTTGTTCTAGCAAGCAATAAGATTGAATTTAAATAATTGTCTTTCTAGAAAATAGGTTAAAAATGAACCTAAGCAGAACGGCTAAACAAGCTGATTAAATTACGAATCCCTAGTCCTAAGTATGACAGACAATATTAATGATTCTTAATCATTTATATCTTTATACTAATAGTATGGATATAAATTCAGTTAAAGAACTTATAATACAATCAAAATGTGTTCAGATGGCATCTCAAGCAAAGCTTATTGAGATATTGTCCACTTCTGTGTTGTTCTTTAAATCAGGTGTTTCTACCATGACCCTTGCTGAGACCTTGACCTATACCTCTACCATTCACTGGGTTTTATAGAGGAGGGTCTCTTATATGAATAATCCAGGGACAGGAAAGGCTAACCTTAGGGAAAATCTTAAAAGTAATTTTAAACTCAAGTCAGAACGCATGTTATTAATTAATCTTTTTCAATGTGGATTTAAAGGTGACCGACACAAGTCAACTGCAAAAAGCGTTGTACCTCTGATAAGATTCTCATTCTTCCTCGAAGTTACAATAATGCAGATGACTTCTGGTGACACCCTTGATTGATCACTAGATTTACACTTGAATTTCGCACAGAGTTCCCAGGTCTGTAAGATGTGGTCATATTATAGGTTGCCTGGAGATTCGGGTATCATGACACACGGTTGAACTGTCAAGGTTGAACCAGTATTTCACATATCCTAATCCTCGTGGGCCATCCCATATAACATTATCCACCTTGTTAATCTCTCCGTGTGGATTCAGTTTTGAAAGGAAGTACTGACAGATCAGTGTAGACATTCTATATAACATATGAATGGGGTGAGGACTATTCTCAATTACGAGTATGCCGTTAAGGAATACGAGACATAAATAGTTAAATGTTTCAAATATTTGGCAAAGTATCGTAAGCTGCTGATTGCGTTGGTCCTAATTCACCTAGTCTATGGATGAGATGCCGATGAAATACTAGTAACGATTATTCAGTTAGGTTCCTTGGACAGAGCATTCTGAATCCCAGATAGGGAAGAACGCGCAATAGTAAAGGTTTTATCTAAAAACCCAACTCTTTTACTCAATGAATAGATCCGGTAGATTACAGAGTCATGGAATGAAAGATCGAATTAATCCGAGTCATTACTGCTGCATATGGTTGTCTGTTTATGAATGGTTATTGAATTTGTGAGTTCTAAATTATGTATTTATAACCAGGATGTATTTAAAAAAAAAAAATTCACTTGTCTAAAGTATAAAATGGGATGTACATCTTGGTATCAGACTGAAGGTTGTTCAGCTCTTGACCTCATTGAGTCCATAATCTGATACAACACCCTAAATTTTTTTCCTTGTAACAGAAAATGTTAGAACAATGGGGAATTTTGCGAATAGCTCCACCACCTGAAGGAGGAGCGCAACAACCCAGAACTTATGAGATCCTTGTCTGCCTGTGGACACAATAGATAACTAGCTGTACTTGAACATCGTTAATGGGAAATGAGGAAGTAGATGAGCTGATAATAATATCAGCAACCTCTAGAAACCCCGACTGGGTGTTTGATATTAATTCTTGGGAATGCACCTGTCCACCCAGAAACAAAAAGGCCAGATTGCAGCAAACTCACTATGATAGAAAAGTATAAAGTCACCTAGGATGATGCACCACATTAGGAGATGAGCTGAGAACTCTGGCTCAGTGGAAATGGAGAAGTACTTTTCATCAAGGAACTTTCAGAGGAACAAAGCTTATTTGGGGATCCTATCAGCTTTCTCACAAGCATCTTCGTGGTGGGATAGCCAAAGCTACTAAACATTGATGAGACCAATATTACTTGGGAATCAAATTAAAGGCTATTTTAGGCAACGTTGGCTTGCCACAACTTTTCTATGCTAAGAAAATGATAGAATATTTTTCAGAACTTAGCTCAAGGGAAGCTTACGGTAACTGATACTGGGGAGAGCGTTTACACAAACTCCTCAAGTATGTACCGCAGTATCAAACTGACGAAAAGTTCATGATACGGAAATTCATCATTGTATTGAATCCTGGGATAGGGGAGAGGTCGATTTTCAAGTCCACCCACTATGGAAGGAGTTTTGAAAAGGCATAATGCAAGAACAGAATTAAAGGCTATTTCTGCTCATAAGGAGGAAGTGCGGAAAAAGACTGCAAACCTTCTTCAAATCTCTTGCACCCAGAAAAGGACCATGGACCAAGTTTGGAAACAAGGTACGTTTCCAGGAGATACAATAAGAAAGCAGCAGTAATAAGCCTACTGGACACGTAAAGGATATTTTTGCTAAAATTATATAATGGCAGGAAGCCTATGGCGGCCAAGCGTGACAATTATAAAACTATAGGGCACTTTGAGCCTAAAAAGGGACGCTGTAGGAGGCTTGGCTACAATTGTGGTTAAATATCACTACGCAAATCACTGTCCCTTTGAAGAAGGAATATCGTAATCAGCAGCATAAGATTATCATGTTGTCAGTAGCGGACAAGCAGGCTGAAAAGCCAGTGACAACCTATAGAAGTTCCGGGTAGTTATCGTCATACTGTCCTATTCTTTTTGATACGGACTACTGAATGTTTTTATTTCAATAACTAGCTTCTAAACTTCAAATAAAATCTGGAAAAATGATAAATCTGGCTGTACATATGGGTAAATAATTAATGTTCATACAGTGAGTATGTGTAGTTTTTTTGGGCATTCCTTGACTTAACCTACCTGACTTTTCCCACGGAAGTTGATCTCTATGTTCCACCTTTGGGATCGTATACATTGTCTCGGTGTCAATTGGTTATCTACCATAATCAAGGTAGATTGCTATTAAAATAAACATAAAGTGTCTGAGCCTGGATCAGCTGGAATCAGAAGATTCAATGTGTGACGAGAAATTTCATTAGAAAACTGTCATCTATGCAGCTTAAAAAGGCTAAAATAAGGATGTACCCTTTATTCAGTAAAGATATCGAATCTTTAGAAGAAGATGACTGATTCCTTGAACAATTCCCTCTCTACAAGGTTCAGGGATGTTTTCCTGAGGAATTACCAGGGTTACCACCCATAGAGAATTTGAAATTTTTACCATGAAATCAAGCCTGGACAGGACCTATTTCCCAAGCGCCTTTCGATGACTTACTACTGAGTTAGTTGAGGCTTAAGCACAGTTACAAGATCTTTTGTCTAAAGGATTGATTAGACCAAGTGTTTCACACCTTTGGGAGCACCTGTGATTATTTGTGAAAAAGAGGATTGAACACAAGGCTGTTTATGATTTATCGGATGTTGAACAAAGCACATTCCAAGAACCGTATCCACTTCCTAGGATCAATATCTATTTGATCAATGCGTGAGCAGCGGTTTTCTTCTAGCTGGAAAAAAAAACCTTCGATCTGTCTCATCATTAAGGATTAAAGAGGAAGATATTCATAAAATAGCTTTCGAACAGCAGGTACGGACTTATGAATTACATTTCTATCTACCCTTGGGTTAACTAAGCAACCCGCACCTTTATGAATTTAATGAACATATTTTTTTCAAGATACCTGGACAGTTTGTACTTGTTATCTTGATGATATTCCTCATTTTATTTCTAAAATTGGTGAGAGCACAATGAGGCATCTAAAGATAGTTTTGGGAATTTTGAGAAAGAGAAGATGTATGGTAAGTATCCAAATGTTCCTTTCTTTGATTCAAAGATCAGCTATTTTGGGTCTGTCATAAGTAAAGAAGGAATCGCGTAATTCCTTCAAAAATAGTGGCAATAACTGAGTGCCTGCGCAAAGAATGTTACATGAGTAAGAAGCTTCATGGGTCTTTCAGGTTACATATAAAATTGTTAAGGATTTTTCAAAATAGCTGCACCACTAACTTCTTTACAAAGAAGGATAAGAAATTCATATGGAATGACAAGTGTGAAGCGCTGTTCAAAGTCTGAAACACCAGTTGACTTCTACACCTATTTAGCTGTCACCATACCCTAATTGGAATTTAACTGTTTTAACCGGATGCTTCTTGTGGAGGCCTTGAGGTGTGTTGCTACAAAATATTCAGGGTCATAGCATATGAAAGTAGAAAACTTAAGTTACATGAGCTGATTTATGCCCTCATATTGGGAACTTGCTGCCATTGTCTATATGCCCTTCAAGTCTGGAGACACTACTTACTAGGGAACCTTTGGAGTTGAAAACTGATCACTGGGCACTGAAATCTATTTTTACTCAGCCCAATCTGATGCTAGACAGAGAAGATGGTTAGAATTTTATCACAATATGACTTTGATATAAGCTATAATCAAAGGGAAGGAGAATAAGTAGCTGATGTTCTAAGTCGTATTAGGCACATTTCCTACTCTTATAACATTAAGAACTCAGTTTAAAGATGAGGTAAAAAGTGCCTCAGAATCAGATCATCTATGAGCCATAAGTAAGCGCGTGCTCAGACCCTAAGGATATAGGTATAAAGGTTTTCATTTTGATATGAGGAATCTTGCGTTATGAAAATAGGTTATAGTACCAGGGTGCTGAGTTACTTGAGGAAGAAGTTGTTAGTTGATGTTCATAATTCCCTTTCTCTGGACACCCGGTCTCACCCAAATGCTAGCTGATTTGAAACAGCACTACTTTCTGGAAAGGTATGAAAAGGATGTGATTAATCTGTGACTCCTTGTCTGGAATGTCAGCGGGTGAAGCAGACATATGCACCCGGCTGGTACGGTTATATCCTCATAGCTACCGCAGTACAAATGGCAAGTAATAACGCATGATTTTGGTACAAGGACTACCTATGTCCAGGAATACACATGATGTTATCCTGGTATTTTGTAGATAACTGACCAAGTATGCTCATTCCTCGCTGGAAATCTAAGGATGATTCCCATGTTGGCCAGAGATTCGTACACAAAATTTTCAAATTACATGGTGACCAGAACTGATTATAATCTGACAGGGATCTTAGAATGACGTCAGTTTTGGCAAACCTTAACTAGCCCTAGGATGAAACTAAACTTCAATTTTTGCATATAATGCGGAAACGGATGGACAAACAGAGAGGGTAAATCAATTGTTTTGAGATCTGTTGTCGAATGTTGCATGGATCACCTGTATAATGGAAGAGTATCTTCCATTAGTTTGATTTGCATTACAACAACACTTATCATCTTCATCTCTAAGGGGCACCCTTTGAAGCACTTTTTAATGGAATAACAGTGCAGAACCCCTGTAAGTTGGACAGTAATAGAGATAGATGGTAATTGGACCAGAGCTTCTCACAGAATGTATAGAAGTTCGCTTCTTCGTGAACGATCAATAGGATGCACGTAGACAGAAGAGCTATGCTGACCTTAATCGGGTTGATAGAAGTAGGAAGCTTGGTGATAAGGTTTTCCTTCGTGTTAAACCGCATAAAAGTTTCTATAACTTTTGGCAAGCTGTCAAGTTATCACCTCGATTTTTGTGGGACCTTTTGAAATTGTCGAATATCAATCCTTTACTTATCGTTTAGCATGCCACCCTGCTTTATCTCGCATGCATGATGTTTTCCAGGTGATATTATGTACTACGCAGATGCTGGCTACATCAAAGATATGCTCCACTGGAGTAACGTGAGTTTCCCCCATATAGAAGGGTAAACTTTTGAGTGCCGCAACAGGTATCGGATCACGTTGAGCCAACATAACAGGACTGCTTGCATTGAAAGGGGGAAAAATTTGGTTCCTTGCCATAGCAATGAAAGGTTGACTATTCCTGGGTGGAGGAAATCTTCCGTAAGGAGGAGTTGAATGACCCCTACTAGGTAAATCTGCAACTGGGGATGTGGAAATGCCTCTTCTACTTCTCTTTGGAGGAGACAAGGAAAGTTCGATATGCTGATAATTTCCTTTCTTTGAAGAATCTCTTATCTGAATTATTCGCATAAGTTACTGCACTGAGATTCGGAATCCAGAGATATAGAGTCGTCAGGTACTTTGACTTGTTAAGTGAGAAGAGAAGTACCAACTCTGTCCCACCGGGCGTGCCAAAAACTATTGTGTGTGGTTGCACGGTGGCTTAAGATCTACTGTTTGATAATGAGACACCTCTAAAAGATGAAACTCTAACTTCTGTGTCGTCCCATCGGGCGTGCCAAAAACTGTTGTCGCCAAATCACTGCACCCTCCGAATGGCCAGGATGTGAATAGGATGTTCGGTGTGATTGGGACACATGGGATCACCTCTCAAACTGTGGGACTTGGGCTCAAGGTGAACCTCCGGAGAAGGCCGGCTTCCTCTTCCTAAACTAAGTGCTGCACTACTCCTAGTGTAACAAAAATGATTATCTAATCCTACGCTAACATTTTCATGGGTTTTTAGGGAAAGAGATTTACAGAAATGAAACTATACTAGGGATGGTGATGCACCAAATAAAGGGTGTTTCCAGACTCAGGAAGGGTTAATTTGAAGAGGGTGTGTGCACCACAGGTCAACTTCACCTACTGCAACTTAGAGAGGGTACAGGATACCATAGACTAAGAGACACGCGTTCCCTTTGTTTAACTTTATCAAACCGAGAAATATACCAGTTTCCCAGTGAAGAAGGATGAATTCAAGAAGGGTGAACAGACACCACAACTCAACTGCATGCAATACTCCACCACTCGATAAGCACAGAACTCCAAGAACCTGCGAAGGAAACCCTGGTTGCACAGTTCACCTGCAAACATGAAAGAGGCAAAAAAAAGCAACAAAATCATGAAAGGACATATAAATGATCACAAAACATAATTTCCATTACTTCAAGCACTTGCACAATGTATCATTACATCAGGGAAAAGACATACTCTTTCATTACAATTTGACAAGAAAGGCTTGAGAGCCTACAAATTCATAGCATTTCAGCTTGTGAAGAGAGGGGAAGCTTGGAAAGTGTTTAAATTGTCCAACTTGTATGACTTTTTGGAACCTTTTGGAGTGAGCTTCCAACTTACATTTATAGAAGAATACATGAGAAAGAAGAGGAAAGGTCATAATTACCTTCCTAAATTGAAGGTACATGATGGTTTATTTATTACAATTGGTTGAACCACTTGAGAAGCTTCTATCATGTGCCATTAATAACTGGTTGACCTAATCTTCTCAATTAATTAAAATAATATTTAAATAAAATATATTAATTAATAATAATAAATATTATAAATCAAATATATTAAATAAAAATATTAAATTAATTAAAATTAAAAAGTGGGACCCCTCGTTGACCGGTTTGACTCCAAAGAGGGAGGGGTCATGAAGAAAAGGCCAAAAATGAGTCCAACTCAGTAATTGGTTCACCGAGCCAACTCACTGAGTTGGAGTTGAGTTCCCTTATTGTGCACACTGAGTTGATCTCACTTTGAATCGAGCTCCTCCATTGATTGACAAGACCAAATGACGAACCGTGGTCCTTTTTGATTTGCTTCGTTCATGGTTTCAACTCGCATGGGTCCCTGTTATCTCACGACTCGGCTCTACAAGCCCAAAATGCTTTCACCACTGAGCTCTTCATTGAACTGATGTGCTCGAAACTAATCGAGCTACTCTTACCATCACATTCACTCAGCAGCTAACCATGAGCTTCCCCACCACATTGAGCTGATCAGACTGAGCTCATCACTTACTGCACGCTTCCCAACCAATTAAGAGCTGAGTCACTCGATGTTGGACCCACCTCCAACTTTTATTGCACGATTCAGCTAATTAAGATGAGTCACTTGATGTTGGACCCACCTCCAACTTTACATTATTATTTCTGAGCTCATTCATACTTACAACGAGTCCTCACCTCCAATGCACTCAATATCCTTTGTTTTTTGAATCAAGTTGAGTGAGATCACTTTGTCGCTTTACACAAGCCAATACCGTGTTCAACTTAACCATAATTCGCTCGATCCAAGCTATTCCCTGACCCGAGCTTCCCTATCGATGCATCACTTGAATTATGTACTGAGCATATATCCTCGCGAGCTATTACTAACTCGTGTTGACGTATCTGAGCTCCCTCACCTCGACTCAACAATCTTTCTTTACATGCACTGAGTTAATCGTATGAGCTCGACTAAACTCTCCCTATCAAAATGAAACAACCTAACACAAGCTCTACAATTTTGGTCATTTCTACGCAGAACTCCCTTTTACCGAGCTCATTTCCAGGCCCCGTATCAATACATGGTCTGTAACCCACTTCAAGTTCTCACGCGTGTCAAGCTATAATGATTTGACCCCACCATTCATACGCTCTGACATCTCACATACGTCGAGCAATAATGACCTAACCTGGCCATTTATGAGCTCCGACATCCTGGTTCGCGATCTTCCATTGATCGAGCTCCATTCACAAACCGAGCTCTTCTTGCCCGAAAATTTTGACCAAGAGATCTTTGCATGTTTTGTCAAACACCGAGTTCATCACAATTGCATCGACCCATGAACCTACTTCGAGAGACTCCCGGTTATCTACCCCATATGGCTTGACTCTACAAGCTCTACCTACAAGCTAACCGCCAAGCCTCTTGGTCTCAACTCGACCCCTCCTAAGTTGATCTCTTTACAGTTTGTTTATGAGCCACTCCACGCATTGTTCCATTCTCTGGCTCGACTCGGCTCAGTCATCACTGACTCATACCCATCTCGTTCAATATTTCCACACTCAAATTTTCCTTGAGCCATCGTGTCGAGCTCCCTCCATGCATCCCCTGTAACATATTTTCGACCGCTACCACTATGCCAATGCTGAGCTACACTTTCTTTTCCTTCAAGCTAAGTTGCAATGCTGAGCTACACTTTCTTTTCCTTCAATCTGAGTTACTCGCTATGAGGAAAGTTTCATTCAAACACTGATTCAGGCTCATCTTCATTGGGCTCTACCTTGCATCAAGCTCGCTGCTAAGTCCAGTACTATCACTGCGACTGTCCCCTCGAACTCACTTCGAGTTCTCGTGACTTTGTAGCTCGACAAACTTTCCTCTATCAACTCGGCATGGTTGATTTTCACTCCATGCAAATCCTTATTAAATTCTTTTCCGATTAGCCAACTGATGAACTCGACATGCAACACGATCCTACCTCAGCATTAGACTTGGGACCTCCCCCTGAATCGGTGACTAAATCGATCTAACGCATTGGAGTTGGAAACTCATCGCATAGTTCTGAACCCCGAAGTCACGGACTTACAAATCCCAAAAATATGAAACTTCTGAATTTCACAGTTTCAGGCTTTAGGGTTTCAGAATATTCAAGCTAATTTTTTGTCAACAATTGGTGGCATGAGTTCCAAACCCACAACATCTGAAAAATCTAAAATCTTCATTTCTTTGAAACACATTTATCAATTCTTTCTGACTAGGCCCGCACTGGGTGCACCGAGCTACTCCTATTAGATTCGTGCTTTGAATTTTACAAGCTAATCTACCTTTCGCAACTGATGTGACTAAAAAGAGAAATGCAATTGTACACCACCAAATTAGCTCAGCTCACTCCAGCATGAGCCAACTTAAATAATCCAAGAGGCACTCGATGGAAAGTCAGTTCCTAGTGAGTCTCTTAACTTGGCATACATGAGAGCTCATTTTCGAAACAACAACTCCCTGTATCATGGCATGATCCAGCAACACAACTCCCATTAAAACCTACCACTGAGTTGATACGATATACACTGAGCTAAAAGACATCAATCATGCATAAATTCAAATCAGATAACCGCCTGATGCTCCTAAAATTCATATCTTCTGCCCCAGGCTAAGCTCATTTTCTACAGATCGACGGGAAAGTTAATGGGAAAGTTGCATTCTTACACTGAGTTACGTGTATGTCTCCATGGATCACTCAACACACAGCCGAGCTTTTGTGATGCCCTTGATTGAGTTAATTTTCCACTTGAACTCTGATTTTCAAGCCATCAACCATCTCCATCCAAGCCAACTCCAATAACTTTCTCGATTCCTGTGTAATCTCAAGCTTTGAAAAATGAATTCCCCCGAGTTCCAAAAATTCTATCCAGTTTGGTGCTAAGTCCAACTGACACCCACCTGGAGAAGCTCACCTTTGCTTCTCAACCGTGAACTGCTTCCATGTATGGCTCAACTCGATCATCCCAATGTCGAGCTATGTCTCCAAGCTCAAGTCTTCTCATGCAAACTACTCGATCTTGTGCTCACCTGTGTATTCTCTTCCAACTTGGGTTTTCCATGCAATTTGAACTTCATCATTATACACTCAGAGATGATCATTTCACCTGCCTAATGAATTGTTCTTATCAATCTTGGCGTTATATGTTTATCACCATGAACACACTGCCATGACTCGTCCCACGAGCTTGCACTTCTTAATAAGGGTAGGTCGTCTCCAGGTTTCCATCAAGATTTGGCAACATGAAATGGACCCTAGCCTAGATCAAAAATTTTGTAGGGCAAGAGTCCACCTAAAAAATCCAACAATGTCCGAGCCATCTAACCTAGCTCACTATAAGATGGAGCTAAATAATGTCTAAAGTGCATAATTTTGTGTCTACATTTTTCCCCCACTTTATGTTGGTGAGTGGAATGCTCAGTAACATAAAGTAGATAGAGATGTGTACTTGATATCCATGTAGAGTGTAGAAGAAGACGTGCCGATGGACTAGACTCAAGTGTGAAATGAAAAAATGAAAAAATGTTGAGTAGCGTGGATTCTAAACATGAAAAATGTGCATAAAAAATGACGAGAGTGAACATAGGGTGAAATACGTGTGTAGTTATTGTTGTCTGTAGTGTACCTACATGGTTAGTAAAGGAAAATGCCTATAGCGGTGTGTTGTTGTTTTTGTATTCGTTGTTGTTGTTTTTGTTTCCCCCAATTTGACTGCTTGTTTCTCATACAACGGACTTGCAAGGAGAAAATAATAAAGTAGTCAAACATGTATGCATGTAAAAACTCTATGTAAAATATGCATGTAAATAGAAATGTGTAAACTACGCAAATGTAAAATATGCTGGAAAAAATGTAAATGGAACATATACACCTGATCCATGTCGAAAGAAGGGTGTAGAAGGATATCATGTACTGTCCCGAGTTTTTTGGGTGATCTCACGCCACCTTGGTTGAAGAAGTATAGGGAGGAAATGCATTGTTTCCTCAAACTTTAACCGCTTCTTCTTAAATGTGTGAAGAGATCTATGTATTGTCCTAGTTTTTGGGTGATCTGATGCCACTAGATGGAGAAGTGTAGAGAGGCACACCCACCGTAACCACCAAGCCTATAACTACTCCACAGAATTACCAAAGGACACCATGTCTTGTTGAGGCCACTGTGTATGGAGTTTGTAGACTGGTCTAAACTCACTCGATGTGTGTGAACCGATGTAAATACATTGTGTTAGTAGAAAATCCTCAATGATGGCACCTTCTTTGGGGGCGCATGCAACGCCGTAGAAAGGAGAATGTGGCCCCAAAAGAGGATCAACAACACTCTGACCTATAGAACTCTGACCTTCAGGGGGAAAAGGGAAACACTTGGTAGATACCAAGGCACCCACAAAAGAGGATGGCTAGCCAAAACAAGTGTTAGTCAAAAACACATGCATGCAATCAAGTGGAAAATACACACACAATGTAGAAACTACCAAACAAAGTAGTTTAAATACAGAAGAAAACAAGAAGAATGCACAAATCGGGTTTCAAACATGGGACATCACTCACGATGTCGCAAGACACTCAAGGCCATCATGGCCGCAAACAACAGACAAGTGTGCACACAAGAAAAGGTAAAATCCCTCATATAATAGTAAACAACGCAGAGAAGCAGAAACAAATAAGTAGCCATGGAAGCATGTAATCCTACAAAACAAGTGTTGCACATGGAACACCTCTTAGCATGTTAGAGTGATAGCCAATATGTAAAAACATGTACGAGTAAGTAGTATAAGATGCTAAATACAAAATGAAACAACAACATCTTGAGAAGACGAATGCGGATGCCCCCAATGACTAGTTTAGGAAGGGTAAAAGGTGAGCATCCATGTCACGTGTTGAGTCCTGTATCTACGATCACACTAAATAAATGTGTGAACGCACATGTGTGTATGATAATGACATATAAGAAAGAAATCTAACATGCGTAGTAATGTGGTCATGCAAAACACTAGTAAGCAAGAGTAAATGCCCCTAAGACAATGCAATATGTTGTGGATGGATGGAATGGAATGAAAAATGGAATGATAGAAAGTAATATGTGCCCCCTCAAGTGGATGGAATGTGTATGTAGTGAGGTTCATTTTTTCCCCCTCAACAGTCAAGAATGAACCATAAACGAGAGTGCATCATCGGGAAATGGATAAGTGAGTAGGGTTGGTTGTATCTAGCGCACTGTGATGAGTGTGTATGTGTGCTGGTGATGAATTGTGACATGTGGAGGGATGTGCGTGGACACTATAGCCTAAGTGTATACCACGAATTTTTGAATGGAAGAGTGAATGATTTTTCCCTAAGTGTATATCACTATAAGATGAGTGGATGAAGATGGGTGATGATTTAGCCTAAAGTGTATGTCACTGTGATATGAATAAGAATGGAGTGGTGATGTACCCTAAGGTGTATGCTAATACACCATTTTAAAATGGGGGGTGATGATTTAGCCTAAAGTGTATACCACTATATGTGATGATAGGATGGGTGAAAATTTAACCTAAGGTGTATGTCACTAACGCGGGAAATGTTTGGATGAGAGGGATGTCGCATAATGAAAGTAAGGTCCATTTGATTGGTAAACCCTCGGCAGTAGAGTATAGACCGAGGAACTAGAGTGCGTCATAGGGTGGGGAGTGCATCGCATCAATCTAAATGTAATATTTATTGAGTTACATGACATTTAATGGTTTTTTGAGTGGATTAACGAGAAGGGTGCCAAGGCGATAAACACCACCACCAAGCTTATCCATGTGATAACGTAAGGGCTGAGCCAATTGGGCTTAAATTTAACTTTGAGAGTTGTTTTAAATTTTGTATTTTTCTGGTTTTATTTTAAGACAAGGTCACCGATATTGAAGTCTCTAGAATGGGTCTTACGATTATAGGCATGTGAAATGTGAGATTGGTATGTGTGGAAGTTTTCCAATGCTTGGACACAATGTGAGTCCAACATTTCTAACTTGTGTAAATTATTTTCACAATATTAGTTGTTTTTAAGGATGCCTTTAAGAGAGATTCCTAGGGTTGGTATTTTGATTTCTAATGGAATAACTGCCTCAGTGCCATAAACTAGGGAGAAGGGGTGGCATTAGTAGGAGTGTAGAACGGTGCTAGTGCGATAATCCCATAATGCGTAGAAAATTTGATTATGTCAATCAATGCCGCTAGATTCAACAATTTTACGTAGGATTTTGATAATAGTTTTATTGGTAGCTTCCACTTGGCCATTTCCTTGCGGATAATAAGGTGTGGAAAATGATTGTTTGATCTTAAACTTAGCACAAAATTTCTTGATGTCTTTATTTTTGAAGGAGGATCCATTATCAATGATAATGGAAGATGACACACCAAAGTATGTGATAATGTGTGTGGTAAGAAAGTTACAAATGTCATTACCAGCGGTGGTACGTAAGGGTACAACTTCAACCCACTTGGTGAAGTATTCCATGTGGAGTAATTATGAATTTGTGGCCATCAAAAGATTCTGGGTTGATGAGGCCAATTAAGTCAAATCCCCAAAGGGAGAAAGGCCATGTGGGTGTGATGGGTTAAAGATCATATGTGGGTGCATGATGAAGGTTACCATGTTTCTGACACTTTTCGCAATGCTTAGCATAATCAAGGCAATATTGTTCCATTTTTGGCCCATAATACCCTTGTTGTAAGAGTTTTTGTGTCATGGATTTACCAGAAAAATGTCCACCACAGATTTTATCATGAATGTTAGATATTGTCATAGGGATATTTGTGAGGGGAAGACAATGGAGAAGATGACCATCAAGAGCACATTTGAATAATTTAGTGATGACAATAACATAACAAGTGGCTTCACGATGTAACCGGTGGGCTTCATGGGGTTTAAAGTATCAAGAATTTTTTGTTTATACAAATAGTTATAAATAGGTGTGAACCATTCAGTGGTATCGTGATTACGGGTGATGGCACATGCTGCAATAGGTATGGTGGAAATAGAAGGCTGTCATAAGTGGGTAATGATGAAAGTGGCCTGGTCATCATTGATATCTTGTGGGATAAGCGAGGCTACACTGGCCATGGCATTGGCATGGTGATTATCTTTGTGAGGAATAGCGGTGATGGAATAAGACTCAAAGGTAGCTAAAAGGTCTTTTACAAAATCATTATATAGGATAAGATGTTCCTCCTTAGTGTGGTAGATGTCATTGACTTAGTGAATGACTAATTGAAACTCACCATGGACACATAAGTTACGAATGAGGATTTTTTTAGATGTAAGTAAACCTAAAATGAGGGCTTTCATATTTGGACAATATTATTTGTGTAGGAAAACCCTAGATGGTATGCAAAGGGGAGTGGATCACCATGTGGAGTAATAAATACCACACCAACATTGATGCCGCAGTGGCAGTAAGAACCATCAAAGTACATTGTCCATATATTTGATTCAATGGTATAGGTAGTGAAATCATTGTGGAAGGAATCAAAAATAGGGGAAGCATCCAGGAGAGGGGCGAAAACAAACTGATCGGAGATGACTTGCCCCTTAATTTCTTTTTGAGGGATGAACTTAAAGTCAAATTCTGTAAGGAGCATGACCCAATGAGCTAAACTTCCTGAAAGGTGAGTGTGGGACAAAAGATAGCGTAAAGGGTCTACTTTGGTGATAATGTGAACCTCATGGTTAAGGAGATAATGATGTAACTTGTCCACAATGAAGACAAGGCCAAGGCACAATTTTTTGATGTAGCTATAATTACATTCATAAGAGAGAAGTGTGTGACTAATATAATAGATGGCTCATTCATGGTGGGTATCATCATGTTGGGCCAATAACGTGCCTAATGTGTGGAACATAGAAGAAATATATAACAAAAAAGGGTGGTATGTGACGATGGGCAGGACTAGGATAGGTGGGTTTAGTAGATAAGATTTGATGTGATCGAATGCTTGTTGGCATTGTTTATCCCAAATGAACTTGGTGTCTTTTTTCATGAGATGTGTAAATGGTTGCATTTTTTCATCCAGTTGTGCAATAAAACATCGAATAGCTTGAATTTTACCTTGCAAAGAGAGGAGTTGATGAAGGTTTTTTTGTGGAGGCATGTCAAAAATGGATTTGATTTTGGTTGGGTCAATTTCTATGCCACGTTGTGAAATAATGTATCAAAGAAGCTTACCTGTGGTTACCCTAAAAACACACTTTTTTAGGTTTAGGCAGTACATGATACTGATGTAATCGTTCAAATAGCACACAAAGATCCCGAATGTGAGAGGAGCACCACTGAGATTTTTGCTATAATATCATCCACATAATCCTCAATGATCTTGTGGATGTAGTCATGAAAAATATGGGTCATTGTACGTTGATAGGTAGCCCTTGCATTCTTGAGGCCAAATGGCATAACAGTATAGCAGAATGTACCCCATGGCATGGTAAAAGAGGTTTTTTCTTGGTCAGTCAGATTGATCTTAATTTGATTATAACCTGGGAAACCGTCCATAAAGGAGAGTATGTTGTACCCGGTGGTAGATTCTACAATAGCATCAATGTTTGGGAGGGGAAAACTATCCTTAGGGAAATATTTAACTAAATCATGGAAATCAGTACAACAACATACACAACCATCATGATTTATTATGGGAACAATATTAGATACCCATTCAGGATAATCAACAACATGGATAAAACCGACTTCTAATAATTTTTGGATTTCTTCCTTGACTAATAGTGCAACTTTAGGATGCATATTACAGATCTTCTGTTGAACGGGCTTGGCACCGGGGTTAAGGAAAATATTATGCATTGCAACAGAGGTATCAATACATGGAATGTCATTATAATCCAAGGATAAAATGTCATAGAAATCGTGAAGGACTTGCTTGAGATCCTTTTATTCAACAGGGGTAAGAGAAGTGGCCAACAAGACTATGTGTGGACTATCAGGCATTCCTAAATTATGTTGGATGGTTTCTTCATTGATAAGTGTGGAATGATCCTCAATGTATGGCTTAGTGGGAATAGTGTCAAGTGAGTCATAATTATCAGCAAGGTTATCATATCCTCCTAAACAAACCATATTAACATTCGGGGGAGATCAATGTCATTTATGGTGAAAATAAGGTAGAGCATCATAAGAATCCATATGATTGAGTAACACATCATCAGTAGGAAAAGTATTTGTATTATCCAAAAGAAAGCAACATCATTACTAATAAATTTTGGGTGCATCAAAGGTAGAGAAACAACATGACATGTGGCATGCATCTATAAAGGTTGTGGGGGAGGAGATGATTATTTGAGGCCAAACTTATGTAGATGGGAGGAGAGGTTCCAAATTTCGGTGACTTTGTGATCATGGTAGTGAGAGAAACCAAAGCGATGAATATAGTCGTATCCTAACCCATATTTGGATATATCTAGGCTATCATGTAGGGAAATAGGTAAGTCCAAAGGGTTTTCAACAGAGTTTAATTATTATAAATGGGAAGGAGTAAGTGGGTACATCATAAATAGTACCATGGTAACAAAACTTGAGTCATGCATGAAACGTAGAAGGAATTACATGCACAGCATGAATCTAAGGCCTTCTAAGGATAATGTTATAGTTAAGGTCATCGGGCATGACATGACATGGGATAGTAATCATACATGGGCTGATGGTAATGGGCAACTGGAAAATACCTAAAAACATGTTTTGGGATGTTATCAAAACCACAAATAGAAACAGTGGAAGGAATGAGGGATTCCAGAGTCATGCCAATATGGTGAAGAAAATTTATGTTACAAATGTTGAGGCTAGATCCATTATCTACTAAGGCACGCTTAACACCTAATTTTTTTAACATAAACCTGGATATATAAGGGAAGGTCATGGGCTAAGAATCTGAGGTGGGGGGAGGTCATAAAATGTGAAAGTGATTTGGATCTTCATTAAGGGATAAAGCTGAGATAAACTTATGGTAAATGTATTCTAGAAATATGTGTGGATAAACATAATGGGTAGCTAAGTATTTGTGGAGGAAAAGGAGGAAAATCGGGTATTGTTGTAAGTATTCATGAACAGATATGCTCATGGTACATTGAATGTAGTGATGACTACGGAAAGGGAGAAGGTAGAAATGCTGGTGAAAAAATGTCGTATAAATGGAAAAAGAGAAGCACAAAATCATAGTGATAAGAGGAAGAAATGGGAAATCCTTAGAAGGTGATAGAAGAAGACGTCGGGTTCACCAAAATGATAAACTAAAATAGAGACTATGTGCTAGGAAATAGTAACCCTAGTTTATATAATTAGGAGAACTAAAACGTTGTATAAAGTAAACTAAAACAGTATGGAATAATAGTAAATAATTATTGTAAGCAAAATAAAACCCTAAGTATGAAAGAGAAGGTAAAATAATGGCTTAGCTAATTTTTGTAGATGGTCACATTGTGTCGCAAGTCTGGAGATAAAATTTGGAAGTGCAGATGACCACTTAGAATTCTAGTGAAGACCACATCTGGAGGATCTGAACTAACTGAGGTACCCTGGAATGTATTGGGGTGCCATGGTTTGCAGTTTAGGGGCCCTAGTCTCTATAAATACTCATAAACTAGTTTTGGTACTGTTGCAGGTTGATCTAAAACTTTGCTTTTTTGTCACATGGGATCTGCCAGATGAGATGGGAAATAACCTGCAATATAAGAGGAAGTATCAAACCCTAGGAAAAATAAAATATGCAAATGAATGGGTCAGAGTGACCTCAGTTTCCAAACTAGTGGTCTTATCATTGAGAGTTGCACTACATTTTAGACTTGGATGTAGTTCTGATGCATGTTTGTCCATGTCGTGCCCTAGGTGCTTCTCGTGTCAGTCACACTTTATGAAGTAGTGAGCAATAGTAACTATATAAAATGTAAATATCATGTGTGCATGGAATAGAATAGAATCTCTCCCCCTATGTAGTGTGTATGTGATGTGGATCTCCTAGCCTTGATGCATGGCACCATATGGATGCAAGTGATGCAATGGATGCAACTCTAGATGGAGTGATAGTAGTATGTGATGTTAGGACCCTCATTATCATCTTGTAATATTTATATTTATAGGGATCTCGAGCATAATTTTGTAATTAATCTCGACAAGGCTGACTGGGAAAAGGATAAGGATGGAAAATGGCTAGAAAGGCCCCAAAAAGAAGTGGGAAAGGATGTGTATAGATCATTATGGTAAGAAGGATCACACATGAAGCCAAATTATGCACGAATCTTATACTAGGGTTGAGTGTTTTGATTAAATCTCTTTATTACATTTACAAGGTAAGAATACAACACACTAATTAATTAATTGTCTATTGCACACTAGAACACACTACAAGATATTAAATTCAAATTCGTTTAACATATATATGAAACCCTTTTTTTTTTTTTGCTTTTTTTCTTTTTTTTTAAACATACGGAAATATGAAACAAAATGGCACCTATGATTAAATGCACATTTCCCAAGGCATTCCTAAAACTAGCATCTCATGCATATTACTAAATTTCAAATATAAAATTTTCTGTTACATTGCAACTACATTAGACATATATACATTTTCCAATAAAATATATAAAATAATAAGTAATTAATTATGCCATGCCTTTTCGCCATCTTACTTCCATCCTGCAAAACTACGTGAGCATGATATCAGCGATAAATCATTGGCATGACATCCACCATAATCTAGCATAATTATCATTTTTAGTTTTCCATTTACATAATAACATTAATAATTTGCATTCAAAAGGAGATGGTTAGAGACACATATTTATTTCATTTCAATTCACTTCATTTCTTAACCAATTAGAGAGAAAGAAATAGGGAAGAGAAAGAAACACTATTTTGCCAAAAGTTCAATTTCACACAACAAGTCACAATTTAGATTTTCAAACAGTTATTTACAAGTGTCAACAAGTTTCTACAATAGTTTGGCAACCTGACAAGAGTCCTTCAAAATTCCTTTTTACATTTTCCTCCTAGTTACAAAAACATTAAATTTAGACTCAGAGGATAAGAAACCACTTTCAAACGTTGTCTTCCGATGAGAAAACACACCATGGTTAGATTTATACGTATCCACTTATATACCAAGAGTCCATATGAACTGGAAGAATTCAAAACTGGCGAATGATTAATGATTGGCAGCTAGTTTTTCAGGGCCATTGGTTGTAATTGGCCTAGTTGCAAACGAATAAAAGTTAGCTCCAGGGCTCATAACACCACGTCTAAAACTGACATTCGATGAAAAAACATGCAACAAGAAACTTCCTATAAGTTACTCTATATATGGAGAATTCACCAGAGTTGACAGGACTGAGAACTAGCAAATGGTTATCAAACAACAACATGTATTCTAGAGCCACCGATCATAATTGATTAAGTTTGACCTAGTCAAACTATGATCAGAGGCCTACAAAATTCCATTGCCAAACTATCAAGAAAAGTGTTTTTCCCTAAATTGAAGGTTCAATGCCATTGTATATTAAAAATACTAGCGGTTTGCGAAGGCAGATAAAAATTTCACTATTTAGGTTTCAAATGGCGGTTCAAAACGAAAGCCAATTTTTTAGATTTAGCATCTCCTACAACTAAAAAATGGTGTAACAAGGCTCCTATAAGGGTGTCAAAAAGATCACAAATATTCATTCAAAGTCGATCCAAATATTAAAGTGACTCCTCACATAACATGGTACATGAATGAAGCTTAACATCCCCTCTCTGGAGTTACAAAGGTTGTTTTACAAGTCTCCGAAAAAACACAATTTATCTATTTAAACAAAGGAATGGTCAACATATTTACCGGGAAGTCAACTTTAACTTGTCAATATAAGGGGTACTGTAGCAAACTAGTTTGGTTGGGATGTTGCTAGATCATCATGAAGTAAGGATTTAATTTCATTGTTTACAGAGGAATATTAGATCATATAAGTTACGATACAACGTTTGATTGTCTTCAAAACAAGTTTATTTAATACAATCAAATATATGAAAATTATTTTTGTTTAAAAATTGTATTCCGCTGTAAAAGAGTAACTAAAGAACATAAGTTATGAGAGATGAGGAGAGATGAACCATGCCTTTCTTAAGCAGAATCACAACATTGCATTTGATGGGACCCCTCTTCCTTGCATTTCACCAAAAAATTCACGGGATTCACATAATCTTCCACACTTTGCTAATGGTCTACCAGAGTATGAGAAGCTGCAAAATCAAACAATGTTCCTCTAACTTTATCCGTGTATGGAAAGCACATTCCTTAGAATCCCCTCAATCCATCGATCTTAATTCTTTCAGGCATTTTAACAAACAACTCACATGCCCTGAACTACATATGCCAAGTGAAATCTCCCACGTTTAGCAAACATTTCTACCCGTGCACTAGAAACTAAACATCTGGCTAGGTCCCATATCCAATAGATTTTGGTGGATATACATACCCTGTACACAATCTCCACGTCCAAGCTAATGTTTTTTTTAAGTTGGCTTCTAGGAAACTACATTTCTTCATGGCATTTTGTCAAACAGCCTACATGCCTTGACTCCACCCTTCCACGTTACAGAAAACAAAAAGAATATACAATGTCAATGTCATCCCCAACCAATCTCACATTATTCAAGTAGTTCACATGCCTATCTACCTGAGCATTTCCAGTTACAACATCTGACAAAACCTCTGATTAGGCACACAGGATGGGAGGAAGTTGGCAATAAAACAAATTTCCATTATGCTTTGAAGGACATCCATGACCTTTTCTAAATGCTCCATTTTGGCACAGGGTGGAGGGTGCTAGACAAGGATGTGAATCCTTTATTTGAATTTGAAAGGTTACAAGGCCTTTTCATCAAAACCCACTTTGTACAAATCCTTCTATCGTTGCAGACCATGAGGCCACATTTCTTTCAAGTGTTTAGTAAAAAAACTCACATTCCAAGTGCATGCTTCCCACTTGCAAACATATCTACCAAAGCATTTGTAACAAAACATCTGAGAAACTTCCTCTATCTATATGGTATGCTATACGTCGATACCTTGTTCCAGCGATGGTATTTTGACACAGTTGGGAGTGCGTGGAAGATGTAAGTGACCAAGTTGGAGACATGTTTATTGTGTGGGTGAACGGCGTGAATGTATCATTCTTTCATTGGTCAAACATTATACCAGCTCCAAGGCCCATTCCATCCACTGCAAATCACCATCTCATGCTTTCCTTGCTACAATATCTAACTCCAGGTAATTTTTTCAACAAGAAGTTGGGCTTTCAGGGGGTTGTTGCATGGTAAAAGCATCTATATTATCAATCACAATTCTTGCATTATTATGCAAAGGACGTGGAAGGTCTAAAAGTCCTTCTGGCCATTGCTGCAACTTTCTAATTACTGCTAAATTTACAATGTTACATGTTTTTTATTTTTTTTTGATGTGATTTTTGCCTTGAGCATCAAGTAAAGTGATTGTATTATTATTAGGAAAAGACATGTCTGACTGGCCCATGTGCCTTCACATGGGGAGGAGGGCAAGGAGGTCACCTACTCCATTCCCGTCTCCATAAAAAAAAATCCACCCCTTGCCTAATACCACTCTGAACAGCTCACCCCAACTTATTCTTTTATTAATATTTTTTTAATAAGGTGGGTACTACACTAACTTTGGTTTATTTAACACATGTAAACTCATTCATCATTTTTGTTGTTGCAGGATATGTTTGTGGGTGGAATGGATTCAACTTATACCACCTTGGAGTGGATGATGGGCTCACTAATTAAATGTCCCGCAGTAGCAAAGAAACTAAAAGAAGAAATTATGTCAGTGGTGGGCATTCGTGGGAAAATAGGATACTTCAATCTGAAAAACATAGAATACCTTCAATGTGTGGTGAGAGAGTATATGAGATTATATATTCCAACTCCTTTGTTGATCCTGCACGAATCATTAGAAGCTTGCATTGACGCCTGACGTTGGAAATGTTAGGATATTAATGTTTACATTATAGTTTGGTATTTACCGAAAGGTAAATAATAATGTTAGTTTTTAGACCGTATAATATTAATATTATATTGTTAGAAATAACAATATAATATCGCATATAGTTTTCTATTATATTGTACGTGAGTATAGTTGTTGAACTAACTCACGAATATAGGAGTATAGGAGTTATTGTAGGATTGAGTGGTTTTAGGAGGTTCCATAATAATAGGAATTCCTCTCCTATATATTTGTAATGGTGTTCGAATGAATATATTAGAGAAGTTTTCTATGTTAAACTGATCCAAACTTTAGATTTGGTATCAGAGCATTTCTATTCCTCTGCCTGTAATGGAATTTTGATAGTGGTCTAGGGGAAACTGCTATGTTTTATTGCCCCCAATGCTGATGGAGCTTTATATTTTGAGTCGTTGATATTTAGATTAATTTTGTATCCGCTTCAGCACAGATTTAGAGTTTTTATTGCCCCAATTATGGAAGCTCATCAGGGAAATATGTTGTAGATTAGAATAGTGTGAGCAGGTTCCAATATTAAGGAGCAGTCGTTATTCTTTATTACTCTTTTCAATGTTTGTAGCTGGTAGAAGTTTCAGACATATCTGAAAAATTCATCATGAAGAACAGATCGTAATTTTTAATTTACGATCTGGGTGTCTGTAATTTTTAATTGGGTTTGATGGTGAAGGTCCAAGGAAAATACAGTAAAAATTTTAGCCAAACCCACATCATAACTTATGAGAAAAGTTAAAAATATGACACAGGTCTAAGGATCAATCGCCAGATCCAACAAGAAGAGCTTTCAGTTTGAATAGAAATGGTCAGTCATTATTATTGATAATAACGTGGATACTTTGGAAGTGCAGTAATGGACTGTTAAAGAAATCAATTTGACAATCTTTATACAATATTCTCATCACTAGCAAGAGGTATTTTTCATTGATATTTTTTCCATTTACAATTGGAAGATCTTAGGCAGTGACTCTGCAAGATATTGTTGCGATGATTCGTGGCAGTATTGATGAATCTAATTTCCCCTTCCACACCTAGCATCAACAGTTCTATTCAATTTTGTAGTTATCTAACAAACCTTATTTCCTTTAATTATGTGAAGATTCATCCTCAGATAATTCAAAGCATAAAAGTATTTAGGTTGGTAAGTCGATTTCATTTTATTTAGTCCATAACATAGATACATCTCTTAAGAACTTGAATATATAGTCTATACATTAGGTCATTATTTTTAGGGGTCAACATTTTTTTAAGTTAATGTTAGTTTTTAGATGAAATGGTCCATTAGTCATTATTATTTTGTTTAGTGTTAAATTATATTACATTTTATTAGAGTCGTCAAAGACATATAAATCCAAGAGAAAGTGTGTAGATGTCATATGTCTATGTCAAATTTGTGAATCATCATTATTTTGTGTCAGTGTCAAATAGTCATCATTTTTTATCGTAAAAAAATAATTGTATTGTCGAAAGTCAAAGTCAAGAGTCATATTTTGGTAGGTGAATAGGTCATTTCATATTCTTATTAAATAGGTGATCTTAGGATTTTTATTGTTGTTATTGTGTCTAGTCGTCAATGCATCAAAAAGTGTTATATTGTATCATTCTATTGTTAAAAGAGTATAAAAGTTAAGTCATAGTCAAAATAAAAAAAAAAATAAAATTTGCTTCACGGATGCATTTTCAGTGTTACCCGGCGTCTGGAAAAATAAAGTATTTCACATTTGCGAGCGATGATATAATAAACAATGTGGAAACTATTGAGTCTCAAAGCCAATATCAGCTGAGCTAGCAGCATGTAACTGGAGGATGGAGGCATCGGAGGCTGGAGGTCAGACAATGACCTCTCGTCAGTTGCCAACGATGGGGCCACTTCACTGATTTGGTGGCACGTGTGTGTAGTGTGAGTTTGCTTTTAGTTGTGTGCTTCAGTTTTTACACTTTGTAATTTTCAATAAGTGGAAATTTCACATTGAGGGGGGATCATGATCAACATGATCCAATGTTCCATTTCTCATTTTTCAGTTGTGTATGTGATTATTCCTATTTCCCCAATGCAAAAACATAGTGAAGAACAGATAGCACAATGAAATGCAACATCATGAGTCTTGATGAGGTAGAACAGTCAGATGTGTTCCTGTTCGTACCTAGGTTTGTGGTTAGCCTCCTGAAAACCATTGAAGGTTGTTCAGATGTGTTCCTGCTTGAGTTCCCACACTGCTAGGTCAGATGTGTTCCCTAGAGTGACTGGTTGATAAGCAGATGATTCCTGAGCGTGTTCCCATCCTCGTCGGTCAGATGTGTTCCTGACAGTGCATGGTCGATAAGAAGTTGATGTGTTCCTTCTTCTACCTTCAGTTCGAGTGTGTGCCAAGATCATGAGCACGCAGAGGCGACAAGCTGCAGAGGAAGTGTGAAAACTCTTTTACTACCATGTAAACATTAAGGGGGGGAATGTTAGGAAATTAATATTTACGTGGGTATAATATATTAATGTTTATATTATAGTTTGGTATTTACCGAAAGGTAAATAATAATGTTAGTTGTTAACCGTATGGTTAATACGGTAAATATTGTTAATAGGAAAATGGTCTAAGTGAACTCGCAAGCGGAGATAACATAACTAGCGGAGAGCATCAGTCAAAATGGTTGGAAGATGACATGTGGCTACCTTGATGGTTTATACTTGTGACCAATAATTTTTAGATCCTCCTCGGTGAACTGATTACATGCCTATTTGAGAGATAACAAAAACCATCAAGGTAGCCACATGGTGCCTTCCAACCATTCCAACTGATGCTCACCGCTAGTTGCGTTATCTACTCTTACGAGTTCACATGGACCTTTTTCCTACAACCAAAAATTTTCGGATCCTCATTGGTGAACCAATAACATGCCTATTTAATTAAGGGAGGGAATGTTAGGAAATTAATATTTACGTGGGTATAATATATTAATGTTTATATTATAGTTTGGTATTTACCGAAAGGTAAATAATAATGTTAGTTGTTAACCGTATGGTTAATACGGTAAATATTGTTAATAGGAAAATGGTCTAAGTGAACTCGCAAGCGGAGATAACATAACTAGCGGAGAACGTCGGTCAGAATGGTTGGAAGATGCCATGTGGCTGCCTTGATGGTTTTTGTTACATCTCAAATAGGCATGCCATTGCTTCACCAATGAGGATCCGAAAATGTTTGGTTGTTTGTAGGAAAAAGGTCCATGTGAACTCGTAAGAGTAGATAACGCAACTAGCGGTGAGCATCAGTTGGAATGGTTGGAAGGCACCATGTGGCTACCTTGATGGTTTTTGTTATCTCTCAAATAGGCATGTAATCAGTTCACCGAGGAGGATCTAAAAATTATTGGTCACGGGTATAAACCGTGACAACCAAACCAAAATTTGCTTGTGGTGAGCAAAAAAATTCAATTATATTATTGCAATGCCAATGTCAATGCTTACATTTCCAATGTTTCAATTACAGTTGTATGATGCCAACTAATCCTAAGGGAAGACTGGCGTGAAATATTAGACAACAACCACTTTTTGTTCATCTTTTCGATCCACAATCGTAGGAACATAAAGAAATCTCCATCATTATATTTGTGATGCCCCAAGACAATCACATTTTTCTTCTTCCTCACTTCGTATTTTTACCTTTTTTCCTTAGCAATCTCGCATTTACAATCTTCCCAACTACATCATTTTGCTCTTTTCCTTCTAAGCATGTTCTTGGTTATCATTTTGAATTTCAACATTATTATTACTATTATTTTGTTTGTGAGTAGCCATATATTTCAACTCTTGTAATTCCGCCTCTCATTTGACAGTTCTCATCATTGCCTTTGTTAGTTTATCATGGTCGTTAATTTCTCTTTGTATCCAGTCTTATCAATTTCATATCATTCATCAGTATTACCATTAATATTGTTGGTCACTATGATTGATTGTTGTTTGAACATTCTCGTAATTCCACATTTTTATTTTTATCATCAATTTATATTTGTTTGTAACAAAATTTGGTTTATGGGTTGTCTTACTTTTGAATCCACTATATCATTGTCAATAAATTGGTGAGGCCTAATATTTAATTGGGGAGATCCAATCCCCCTGGCTTTCCTGTTGAATAGGACATTTTTGCAATAAATAAGGTGGATGGACTTCTCAATATTAGGATAACGATCAATTAGTTAGTGACCACGAAAAAAAATACCATATAAACATTTTAAAACAGGTTGATGACCATGTGGTTGCCCAAGGCCTATCAATAGGTTACATTTGACACACACTTATGCGTACCTAACAAGTTTTAGGTGTGAGGAAATAATCATTTTATTTATTTTTTATTTTTATTGAATGTTGAAAGATTACAATTACGTTGAAGCCACACTCCATATAATATAAAGGGGAGGGCAACCATCTTGTTGTCACACCGGTCGTGCTAGGCGTATTTCCACATCCTTCATTCATAGGCCCCTATAGCCCCAACCATAGCCCCCTACCTCAAAATATGGGCTCCATAAGACCCTGGCCTAATCTTTCCTAAATTGTCAAATGGTATTGCCCCCCTTCCCTTTCCTTCTTCGTGCCTTCTTCACACCTTCTTCACATTGTTTTCTTTGTCATGGGCCACGTTCTTATCCATATAATCCTGCACCATTAATGCCCGATCAATAAAATCTCCCATTCTAAACGACGACGACGAAACAATTTCCTTGGTGACCTCCTATATCTCCATCATAAAAACCACCCGCTATATATAATTTCCGCTATTTACAATCCTACTGCGATACAAACACAGTTTCACTTCCAAAAAAAAATTTTGTCACTCCTTACATTGACAAATTACTATTGTCGTCGTTTCTACATTGTCATAGACAACATCCCAAGTCTAAAATCATGGCTCCAAAGGTTTGGGGGAATTAATTAGTTTGGGAAAACTAATGTATATTGGGTGATCATGTCCAAGGAGAGATAAACATAAATAATAATAAAAACCCTAAGGTTTCCTCTATAGTCGATAATACACCATTACCAAAAATGGTTCCATAGAGCCACTCATAATATTGGAGTGATAAGATATTACAAGGTGAGATAAAACCAAATGTGTTATTTGGACTGGACAAAGAGGGTTTATCGCAGGTGTCATCCTTCCAATTAGGTTCTATATGTAGTTAGTAATCCACTAACTATTTAGGGCACAAATTAAGTTGAGATAACTCATTAAGTTTTCTAATAATTTAAGTGTTCAATTTTAATACCAACCCATGTACAAAATGGAGAGGCCATGTTATTTGTCCAGCGGAGGAGGGAAAAGAGGAAGTGAAAGTGCCACGATGCAAGGAGCAATCACATGCGGGGTGTGGTGGGAGCTGTTGTGCTGGGTGGAGCAGTGTTTTGGTGATTACTCACAATGAAATCTGACTGTGGGAGTTATTCCTTCTCTCAACGTGGCCGCTGGTTTGCTCGGATACTTCCTTATCAAAACATGACTGGTGTCTTGTCAAAGTTGGGTATATGGACTTCTCCCTTCACCAAGGCAGGAGAATACCGTCATTCAGACCTGCGTCGTTGCCTGCTATGACATCGCTTTTAGTGGCGGATTTGGGACCTATATAATTGCCATGGACAAACAACATACAATTTGATTGGATCCAACTACCCAGGCACGTTGCAGTTTTGTAGAAGCCTTTGTGAGCACTTCCAACAAGCAGGGTGTTCAACTATGTTGTTGTTTTGTTCTGTATCTGATGCATCCTCAGATTCAGGTTTCTCCTTCAAGATATGTTCTTCTAAATCGATTAAGCGACAGTAAGAGTGTTACCAGAAGACCTGATGAAATTTATTGTTAAGATTCTCTATTGATTTCTTGCTTGTTCTACGATGTAACTCATGGAAGAGGATCTCATAGGGTGGATCTGTTTCATATCAGAATATTCATGAAGCACAGTTTGCTTTGCAAGAGAGCTTTTAGGAGATCGAGATGAAGGATAGAGGAATTAAAAAGAAACTTGGTGTAGTTGGATTAAAGGCAATAAAAAGGTGCATGCTTTTTGTGTAGGTGACAGATCGCACCCACAGGCACGGGAGATCTATGCTATGTTGGAGAAAATGTCTTAGGAGATGAAGGTAGCAGGATATTTTTCAGATTCAGAACATGTACTGAGAAAATAGTAGTGTCATGGAATACAATGATTGCAGGGTATGCACAGAGTGGACATTATGAGGAAAGTTTAGATCTCTTTCAACAAATGCATCTGGCTGACATGAAGCCCAACAATGTTACCTTTGCAACTGTTCTTCCAGTAACTTCTCACCTGTCGAATTTGCATCAGGGGAAGGAGATCCACATCTTTCATTACTAAGAAGTGGTTTTGATTTTGTTTATTATAGTAATGAATGCCCTTGTAGACATGTTTTGCCAATGTGGGAATTTTAGGAGTTGCCACGCCGAGTATTTGATTCAAATGCCTAAAAGTGATGTATTCTCATGGACAGCCATGATTGCAGGTTATGGGATGCAGGGAAAAGGTGAGGATGCTAAGTCTAGGGACTATTTTATGGATATGGAGTCTGTACCAAGAGATTGTTTTTGGTTATAAAGCCATCTTCTTTTGCTTTGTCTTAGACTAGGGTTGCTCCTATTATGAGAGCACCAAGGTTAGGAGGTCCAAATTAGAAACAATCAGATGCATATGGAGATGGTGGAGGTGTTTGGATGAATGACGAAGGATCAAGTTCAATTGCCAAAAATGGGGCCTACAAAAGTTTCTATGAGTTCCAGATCTCATATTTAGACACTATAATGCATTTTGTGCCTTCTTCCATTGTTGTAATTAATTGTGCATCATTTAAGCAATAACATCTTGTGTTCATGGCTCTTTTATTCCCCATACTCATGTTTATTTATTTTTTCTTTTATGTTCCTTCTTTGGTATGTTGTGTGTCTCACATTTTAATGTTTCCATTTTTGTGTTGTTTCAATGTGTGGGAAGGGTTAGTTTATGCAGTTTTAGGTATGTGGCATGTTTTTATGCCCTTCCTACATATTATTCCCTTTTTAATCCTTTTGGAGAGTGATAATGTAATGCCCACTTCCCTATGAAACTTAGTTGATTATCATTTTGAGTTATGCAGACTTTAGATATGGACATGACTTATACTTATGTTGATTAGAATGATGTTTTGTGACTAGATGCATTTGGATTATGATTGGATTTTGTTTTCAGTATGATCTACACTGACTCATGGACAGACTATTGGATACCGATATTATTTTTTATATGGATATATTGCATGTGTTCTAACATTGTGATTTCTTCGCCATGATGAGTAGAATGTAGTTGTTGAATTTACATTACTATAATTTTGGATAATGATGAAATGCATAATTAAGTTGTGATTTAGACCTAGAAATAATGATTGATTGAATTACGTATAGATGTTAATAAATTTCATGCATATGTGATTTATTTTGGATATTTTGACATGGCCGCAAGGCCGAAGGAGGTATTTTGCATTTTGCAGGAAGCACAACATAATCACAACAAACATGAGGGGGATTGGGAACCAAACACAACAGGATGTCGGGTGGTTACAACATTTGGTCGTCAAGGCAACTAGTAAATTGTATTGTGTTACCTTTATTCTTTTATGTGTTAAGAAAAATTTCCATGAGGGGGAAATTTTCTAATGTGACCAAGGGGGGTAAGAATTTTAATTACTTGTTTTTACTTACTTTAGTAGGTGATTTTATTTGTGATGTGTACCTTTCTTTTTAAAATTACTTTTGCTAAGTGTGTTTTAGATTAATGTAACATCTTGTTTTAAATTTTTAAGTTTTGGAGGGAAGTCTAGCGGATGTAATTAATTTTGATGGTTGGCTCCTTGAGCCTTGTGTTTCCTCATGTATTGAATGTGTAAGTTGGTTTTGAGTGTTGACCACTCCAAATCCTTTGAATCTCGAATTTGAGATTTTGGGGCAATTTTGGGGGACTTGTGGGACAAGTTGAACTTGTCCCACACTTCCCAAAACCCCTTACCAACCATATCTATGGGTTGGGAATCCAAAAAGGGGATTATTTATTGTTTTGGGAAGGGAAATGTGACTTTGGAGTGCACTTGTCTTGCACTTTTTCATGTTTTAATTGTGCCTTAGGACACATTGGGAAGGGATGGATGTGGATTAAAGTAGATGTCATATCAACCCAACCACCCATTTATGGTGTTTTGGGATTTGAGTTGACTTTGGGAGGTGGCTTGAGGATGTGTGATGTGGCATTCTACATGGAGCCACATCACCCTCACTCCTTGCTTTTGTCTATTTATTGAAACTTCCTCTCTTGTTGAGGGGGTTGGAGTTTTTTTTTTGTTTGTGGAAGAGTTCTTTTCTTTTATTTCTTTGGGGAGAGGAAAGAATTGGGAGAAAGAGCAAAGAAGAGAGTGCTTGGACTTGCATGCTTGGATTGTTTTGGAGGGAGCTTGGACAAATTTCTTGGTTTAGGCTTCTCCAATGGAGAGGTAGGAAACCTTCTCCTTTGTTTTGCTTTCATATTATTGTTGCTTCTATGCTAAATTTGTGAATAATGCATGTTTACTTTGGTGTATTGTGAAAAATGGATAGAATGCTTATTGTGTAGTATAGGAGAGGTCTATGGGAATACTCATGAGGGAGGCATAAGAGTAGATTAGGATATTGTGGAGGGAGTTTGAGAGGGATGCCCATCTTGGGTAAGAATGTTTACATTCTTACCTTGTCCTTGAGGGAGCCATAAGAGGAGGGAGGCATAAGAGTATGGGAGGAAAAAGGGGTACTTGAGGGAGGCATAAGAGTCATAGGGGCTTGAGTTTTATTGTGGAGGGTTTTGGATGGGCATCTCATCTCAATTGGGAGGCATAAGGAAAACTTTCCCATAGTTCCTTCTCTTGTTGGCTTGGATGAAAGCCTTGTTGTGAAAAGTATTGTGTTATTTGTGTTTTCTTTTTGTTCTTCTTTTAAACCTTGAATGTTGTGAAGAAAATTGTATTGTGGAAGCAAGTATTGTTGCCTTGAGTTGGAGACCACCCTTCATTGTGTTGTGTTTGGGGCTCGGGGGTCAATGGAGGAGATTGCTTCTCTTCTCCATTGAGTTTTGGTTGGGAGGAGAGTGTTGCCTCTCCCCCTATCTTGGTTGTGATTTGAAATACTTGGAACTTGGAGCATGGATGAAGAACACCTTGGAGCACAAGAACCTTGTTGTTGACAATGTAAAAACATCATGTAATCTACCCACCTTGAGTGGAGGAAAAATGTAATATTGTTTTGCTTTCTTTAGCTTCCATTAGTGCAAATTTGTTTCCACATGAAGTAGGATATGTTGTAAAAGATTTTGAAGGAAAAGTTGCATTGAAATGATAGTATTTCTTACTCTAAAAATTTATTGGAAATGTTGTTGAATTCTTGTGGAATGTTGGAAAGAAATTACAAAAGAAAATATATTAAAATTTTGTTGCTGAAACCTTGGAAGTGATATGTTGGAAAAGTGGAAAGAATGGTGTATTTCCTCTTATTTTATATTTGATGGAAGGACTTAAGTTTTCAAATGGATTTTAGTATGACAATGAAATATTCTAAGCTCTAGCCCTCTTTTATGTTTTCTTTTTTCTTCATTTATGAATGCCTATTGTAAAATCCATTGACAAATTAATAAAGGAAATGAAATCAATCCTATTTTAAAATCCATACAAAGTCAATTATGAAATTGGCTAGAACCTAAATTGCTAATGCAAATTCTATCTAACTTATTAAAGTATTCGATCCAATATTCCCTTAATGTTTAATAAGCAAAATTGACTAGTAGGTTGTAAATAATCATCCTTATCTGAGTAAGGAATATTAAAAGCAATCCAGGATGACTAATTTGCAGATCATGCCCTGGTGTTTAACTTTTGCTATCAATATTTCCTGGTATAGGAATAGTTGCATGTAGTATAAACTGTTGCAACAATTATGAAATGACCCTTAAATCATGTCTAACGTAGAATAATTTCCTAATATCTAAAAAGCAAGCAAAATGATGATACGTTTCAGTAGATATGCCTGATAGACAACTTGATACACAGAGCGCTGACTGTCACAGCGAATATTTAAATTGTTGCAATGCTTACAAAGGTTTTGAACGTTTTTTTTTTTATCCAGATTAGGACACTGCGAGTGGTCTTAGCTTCACAAATATCAAACTGCATAGCAGGCCTCGCAACTGCCCAAACAAATGTGAAGTTAGTCTCAAAATCAAGACCAGTCAATCACCCTTAAATCGTGTCTAAGAGAATAACTGTTAAATAAAAATAAAACAGATGATGATACGTTTGAGCAAATATGCCTAATAGATAACTCAATACATAAAATACTAACTGTCACAAGAGAATATTTAAATTGTCTGCAATGCTTGCAAAAAATGAGTTTAAACGTCCTCTATTTTAGAGTTTGCAGTTTAGGATCAAGCGAGTAGTCTTAGCTGGTATAAGAGATCCAGCTACTGATCTCGCATACTGCCCAAACGAGCTGTGACAGGCCATTAGTCTCAAAATCAAACCAGTTCAATCACTGCCCCATAAATCGTGTCTCAATTTTGAGTAAAAACCTCTAATATAAAAAGGAGATTTCTGAATTTGATAGGTTTGCAGTAGATATGCCTGTATAGACAACTTGACACACGTAGTTGGTCAACTTGCTTGTTGGTGAATATTTAAATTGCCTCCAGTGCTTGCAAAAGCGTGTTTTTGCTGGTCGCCTAGGTCAGGAGCCATCGGTTGCAAAACCGATGAAGAGGTCCCCTAGTCGAACAGCCTGCAGCTTTGGCCAACCTGCTCACTGGTTCGCCTCGTCTACTTGTCTGTGCACGCGCCCAAGATCCTTTTAGACCTCCCTGGAACAGCTATCCGCGGCCATGCTCCCGAATGAAAGAAGGAAGGTACGCACTGCTGCTTCCACCTGCGCCTTTGCCTACACCTGCTGTTCTTCACGCGGATGTGGCACGTTGAAAAAAGTAACCGCCCTTGGTAGCCTGTCACGTCCTTATCCTCACATCGCCTTCCTATGTCACGCGGCTCAGGGACAGATCCTCGCTCAGCAGGTCTTGGTGATAATTAGATTTGGAAATCTTGAGAAAGTAATTGTGTTGATGCGGCTCAGTACAGTATCCTTTTGCACGCCACCTCAGGGAGTTTATAAGTTGTGACAGTTGGTGGTTGAGTCGCCCACCCCCCTGCCAAGCTTAATTGCTTACCTTCCTGTCTTTTTGCATGATACGCTCCTCGTCTATGGCTCCACGCATCCACATAGAGAGTTAGTTTCCTTTTACCACGTTAAATACAATCTTGGACCTCGTGCCGAATTGAGATTGAGTCGGCTCGAAAAGTGTGGGTATAGCTCATCGGGTTGACACTCCATAATAAGGCGAGCTGTGCGTTGAATTGGTATGAATCACGCATCGGGAATGCGGCCAGCTAGGGTTCAGTCTGTTTGTTTAATTCACAAATATTTAAATAATCGGGCAGTAGCAGTATGATCTACCCCGCCTGGTTTGGACTCTATATGCATTTCTCTTCCAAATTCCAAAGGTATGCTAAGGCATGGAAGTGCTTATTAGCGTTTAAAGGAGAATTAGAGGTAAAAGGCAGGTAAAAAGTGCTAGTTGTTGGGTTGCGTGCGACCGCCTGAGTTCTTTTTGTTTTTTTTCATGCGAAAGAAAGCGTGATAAAAGGGTCAACACCCAATCTTTACAAAAAGGTAGCACTTAGTCTACGACCCTTTGCCATAATATTCGCAGAGAACAATATATAGCATATCTCTTGTGCATAAACCCGATAATTTAGGACATGCAGGTAAGGAATTACAGAACAGCTTGAAATTTGGTAGACCTTATGGTAACTCCAACTAATAGATCACTTATGATGTCTCCTCAAATGAGTGTCTTGTCGTGTTTCACGTGGAAAATCCTAGGTAAGCTTATTGCAAATTCAAAAAAAAAAATTCAACGATTTCGTGGTGAAGCATGATGTGGCTCGTCGTCATCTTCGTAACACACCATTTTTTTTTTGGGCATCGACATAAGTCCTATTATGCCTTAAATCAGACTTGCCATGACTGTAAAAATAGTTTCTTTGTTAACGCACACTCATGGTATATTGTTTTTAACAACTTTCATATTTTGTTCTAGTCGCACGGTTGGCTGCTAACCTCGTAGAAGGGGCTAGGAGGAGAATTGATATTCAACATGGTTACCTTTTAAGAACCGACGATATCATATTTAACCTCGATGAGAATCCATCCACTTTGGCTTATAAACTATGCACTCTACGGTGCCATTTGCAACTCGAAACTATGGTACTCCTCAGTTTGAGATTTTAAAAAGACATGTAGTGTTTTATGTAATCAAATGCCTGAAGTCGACATATTATAATACCTATAAATAGTGAAAAATATAAAAACCTGTGATGACCGTCAAGGGCAGGTACAAATACCTTGCAACTCAACAAAAAAAAAATATTGTCGCATTTTCAGGACGTTTGTTACCTTACTTGGCTCGCAAGTTTAATCGTTGTCGTAATTGACACATCATTAGGAACAAGGAGTTAATCCAACAGGGTTTTTGAAGCATGAAATTTTTTGGCGTTAGAAATGATTGCGCTGGTTGAAGCCTTTTATATGGTTTTCTAGGTTTTAATAAATATTAGTTGGGTGAACTTTGGTCTTAAGACTAATACAACAAAGACGGTGGGGTCCTGTAATGAAATTCCCGAGTTCTTTGTGTTGGTCTCACGATTTGAATGTTTTATCCAACATTGTCATTGGACTCGACCTATATAGTTCCTGTTTTGTTCTTATTCTAGTTCGGTTCGATGATCTGTAGTTCTGGTTTATGTTGGGTATTTGCGAAATAGTGATTGAGTACTGCGAGTGCATGGTGTATAGGTAAATGATGCTATTCCTGTCTCTATCCTTTTCTTTTTAGTTGTTTTAGGTTCTAGTAACCCTTTCCGGTTGGCTTAGTGTGTGCTTAGCTTGACTGATCTTTGAATTGAGCCAAGTTGATATTACTCTCAACTAGGTTAGTTGCTTTTGTTATTTGTTTTGAATCACTCGAAGAAATAATTTTATTCTTCGAGTGTCATGGTTGATCGTCATAAATTGATATCAATTCATGTCCACCGTTTGGAGATTGTTGTCTTTGGAATCACCTTCTCTCCCTTGGTGACTGTTGTTTGTTTTGAGGAATGTAGCTGATCCTATGGAATGTCTTCTGTAGATGTTACTCACATTTCTTTTGGATAGCTTAAATGTCAAGGAAATACTCTTTTCTACTTACCTTGATTTGTTTCACACATGTTGGAGGATACGAGATCTACTGTGATCAGTAGTGAGGAAGTGTTTTTAAATCTTAAATGGGATGTTGGTTTTATGCGTAAGAAATTACTCTACGTTTTGCTCCGTAAAGATGCTTAAATTTCATTCTCCTGTGACTTAGAGGTTGGTGTTTTTGGAAACTCATTGGTTGACTGGTTTTTGTGATGATAGTTGTGATGTGACCTCCTTGCTGTCATTGTAGTAGAATGGTTATGTATTGACCAGAAAGGTTTAAGTCAACTTGTTGTTGACGATAGATCCTTTGGAAGCTATGCATCCTGTGTTTGTTCTTGTGAATGATTGAGTAACCTCTGTAAGATTTATAATGGTTTTGTTTGGTCTTGCCAAGTTTGTCCTTTTTCTTAAGACATTCTCTTGATTAGAAGAAAGTTTAATGGAAGGATTGTTAGGATAGGATGTGACCCATACGAGGTCATTTGTGCATTTCATTCCTTTTCTTTCCAATTTATTTTATTCTGTACTGACATAAAATTAACTGTTATAGGCACATCATCTTAATATTAATAAGTCATGTTGGTTTAGATATTCTCATGTCGATTGATTGTTTGGGATCTTCCAGTGGCATAGTGAATCCTTGGCTTGGTGAACTAACTTAAACAAATAGGGACAGATCACGTTTGAAATTAATTCACTTATTGTATTTGTTTTTGTTTCGAAATGTTATCTTATTAAAATGATGGTCATTATTGTGATATGGGTGGAATTCACCATGCTGGTTGTTAACTTCTCCTATGAGAAAATGATAATTAAATAGAGTTAGTGCCTCCCTTTTTATTTTGACGTTTTATGCTTTTGGACAACTCTTTAATTTCTCTTGTTTAGACTCTTGGATTATTTTTCATCATCAACGGTGCTTTTCTTCCTTGAAATAGTTAGATAACAACATATTGTCTTAATGTTATAGCTTTTATCATGCTCAGTTCTTGCGAATTGACATGTGATAACAAATGTGCAGGAGGATTTCCTGAGCAGAAAAGAAAAAAAAAGAGAGAAAAAGAAACACGTGTAGAAAGTGGATTCCATCCTTCTTAGGAACTGCTGTTGTACGAATATTTTTCTTTTGCTTTAAAACATTGGTATGGAAATTGTGGAGACTATTTAGAAGGCATTGCGTTATAATTTTGTATTGTTCTCATGTAGCTTGTTATCGTTTGAAAGTCAATTTGAGAAATATTATTGTCAATAAGATTAAATGAACTTGCTTTGACATGCGTATCCTTTGTTGAATTTTCACTTTTCAGAATATGATTTATCCTTGAATTGTCAACCTAATTATAATTATCTAAACTTGAATCAACTTACATCACTTTGGTTACCTTTGGTCATGTGTCGTTTGGTAGAGGACTATGTTTTGAACCTAGCAAAAAGAAAACAAGAGAAACAAATATACCTTGTGATCCCACGTAAACTAATCAACAATCTCTTATTGTGGTGAGTCCTTAGAACGGTCTTAAGGTGAAGTCAATGATTAAATCTTGGAAGTTAATAAAATTATAATAAATAGAAGAAACTTGATTAAGAAACTCTTCGATCTATCTTACCCGTTGAAAATGTAAACAGTATACTTATGTCTATCTCTTCAAGTGAAGCCCAAGTGAAACCTTTAATAATTCTGGTTAGACTCTTGCCCCCAATGAAATCCTTTTTAACCACTAATAAGATCTTAATGATGAATCCAAGTCTTAGACAGTCATGTACTGTAAAAATAAAATAAAATAAAAATATGACCGCTTAAAAGGGTAAAACATATATGTTTAAAAGCACAATGTTAAAAACAGTTTGATGAAGTTAAGAGCCTTGATAAACTAACTGCCTCCTAACCAATGAATAAGTTAATCAAGTTAATGAAGCAACCTCTTACCATCTAATAATTGGTTTACACTGTATATTAACATTAACAAGGTAGGGGAAGATTCTTCAAAGGAGACATGAATTTTAGATTCTCCTATCATGATTCCTCTGGGAAAAGTAAAGAATGTAAAAACACTTACAGCTAAAACATGAATCTAAAGAAACCTTATGTGGGAAGACCTTGTTGTAAGACTGCATACTTTAGATGAACCATTGTGTCCTTAGTGTGTGCCTCATGTTTATTTGTAACCAGTGTGGGTCCGTGTTGTGGAAAGCATGTCTTTGGTTGGTTGTATTCCCTAGAGAATTTGTGTAGTGTCGTATTATCTTCAAGCAAGTCAAAAAAAAAATCCTGTCTTTTATCGTGTTGTTTCGTGTGTTGAAATGTTGGGGTGTTACAGAAAGCAGGAGAAAAACAGGGGTCAACAAAGCAGGCGAAGGGCGGATTCGATCCTTGTTCATGGCTGCTTATCTGCGTGGATTGTTTGCAGAAGAAAGAAACATCTACTAAAGGCGTCCTCAGAAACAGAGTGGGAAGCATTGATGACCGCTGCGCGTTGCATCTGAGAAACTTGTCCAGGTGACATTCAATATCTAGTATTTTGTCAAATCTGTCTTTGCTTTTGGATAGATTTTCCACTGAAGAATCAGAATCAGAAATATGATAAACATGCCGAGATGGCTCTTCTTGTGAAGAATGCACGCAAATCCGTGTACGGGTGGCAAAGGAATGAAGTCGGAGATGTAATTTCCCAAAAATTGTGGGATCAAGTCCTTGACAAGGCTACCTAATTGCTAATTCTCAAAAAACTTTTGAGATGGCAACGGACTGTAATAAATAAATTGCAGAAATAAGTTTATACGGTTTGCAAATTGGAATTGTTAGTATGATCGCATGACCCCCATAATAACACCATAAGATGCCATACAGAATGAGATACATGCATCACCCATATATGGGACTCGCATCCTCCTCCGTGGTATCTAGTCAGCACAACCCGGTCACCATTATGTCCACGAGTCATGCCAATTCCTGAGGCCGATCCAAAGGTAGATACGAACCATACGAAGGAATATAAATAAGAGGAGGAAAGCACATGAGAAGGCGGTGACATTTAATGCATCACTTTGGAAAACTTGCCCCATTCCATTGATTAAACAAGGAGCAAAAACTTTAAGTGCTAAAACTAGGAACTCTGCAACTATATTTGCAGAAGGTCGATTGCAGGAGAATTGACGAGAAGGCCCATTGCGCGAGAATTGGTGAGAAACCTTAGATCTTAAAAAAATATTCAGGTGAATGAAACTGCCTGAGGCTATGCGATTTTCAGATTTTAAAATTGTTCACAGATAGACATTTTTTTATTTTTCTATTTTATAGAGAAATCGTGTGTGAAGTATATATATTTATGTTACAAAATTTTATTTAAAAAACATGGCTACCATGAATGAAAAATAGAAAAAGATACCTTTAAAAAAGGGGTAGCTAATAAGTAGATGAAGCAACATGTTACTATGCTAAACTCCCAGGTAACACTGAGCATTAAAAGGCTTCCTTCTTCACTATTCATTGTCAAATGTGGCCCAAGAATGTGGTAGAAACGAACCCTGCAATAATCCTTCTAAATGAAAGGACCCTTCAATCAATCCTCGGCCCAAGAATGTGGCTAAAAATGCTAAACTCCCATCATTTTCACTGTATATAAAAAAAGTGAACATTAAAATGTGAAGAGTTCAATATTCGGGACCAAATGCAAAATTTCACGTCGTGCCTAAGAATGTGGCTGGAAACAACCCTGCAATAATCCTCCTATTACATGTTTGATTTTCAAAATGTATATACCAAGATTAAAACCAATTCCTTGGGATTGTTTGCAAATGTCATTTGTCACATACACCAAATGTGAGACCCTGTGTATACCACAAATTTTGACTACCAATCCTATTATTTTTCACATTTGTCACAAAAGTGCAAACATGACACCCTGTGTATACCACAAATTTTGACTACCATTTTCCTATTACATTGTTTGCGTCATTTGTCACATACGCACAAACGTGACACCCTGTGTATACCACAGATTTTGACTACCAGTTATCCTATTACGTTGTTTGTGTCATTTGTCACATACGTGCAAACATGACCCTGTGTATACCACATATTATGACTACCAGTATCCTATAACATTGTTTGCGTCGTTTGTCGCATACGCACAAATGTGAAAACCCTGTGTATACCACAGATTTTGACTACCAGTATCCTATTACATTGTTTGTGTCATTTTTCACATACGCGCAAATGTGACACCCTGTGTATACCACATATTTTGACTACCAGTTTCCTATTACATTGTTTGTGTCGTTTGTCACATACGTGCAAACGTGACACCCTGTGTATACCACAGATTTTGACTACCAGTATCCTATTATGTTGTTTGCATCATTTGTCACATATGTGCAAACGTGACACCCTGTGTATACCACAATTTTGACTACCAGTTTCCTATAACTTTGTTTGCATCATTTTTCACATACGCGCAAACGTGACAGCCTGTGTATACCACATATTTTGACTACCAGTTTCCTATTACAATGTTTGCGTCATTTGTCACATATGCGCAAACATGACAAGCTGTGTATACCACATATTTTGACTACCAGTATCCTATAACGATGTTTGTGTCATTTGTCACATACATGCAAATGTGACACCCTGTGTATACCACAAATTTTGACTACCAGTTTCCTATTACGTTGTTTTGTCATTTGTCACATATGCACAAACGTGACACCCTGTGTATACCACATATTTTGACTACCAGTATCCTATTACGTTGTTTGTGTCATTTGTCGCATATGCACAAACGTGACAGCTTGTGTATACCATATATTTTGACTACCAATTTCCTATTACGTTGTTTGCATCATTTGTCACATACGCGCAAACGTGACACCCTATGTATACCACATATTTTGACTACCCGTTTCATATTATATTGTTTTGTTGTTTTTCACATATGCGCAAATGACACCCTATGTATACCACGGATTATGACTACCAGTATCCTATAATGTTGTTTGCATCATTTGTCACATATGTGACAAATGTGACACCCTGTGTATACCACACATTTTGACTACCAGTTTCCTATTACGTTGTTTGCATCATTTTTCACATACGTGCAAATGTGACAACCTGTGTATACCACATATTTTGACTACCAGTATCCTATTACGTTGTTTGCGTCATTTGTCACATACACACAAATGTGACACCCTGTGTATACCACAAATTTTGACTACCAGTATCCTATAACGTTGTTTGCGTCATTTTTCGCATACACACAAACGTGATGACATGTGTATACCACATATTTTGACTACCAATATCCTATATACGTTGTTTGCATCATTTTTCACATACACGCAAATGTGACACCTGTGTATACCACAGATTTTGACTACCAGTATCCTATTACATTATTTGCGACGTTTGTCACATACATGCAAATGTGACACCCTATGTATACCATAGATTTTGACTACCAATATCCTATTACATTGTTTGCGTCATTTGTCACATATGCACAAATGTGACAACCTGTGTATACCACATATTTTGACTACCAATATCCTATTACGTTGTTTACGTCGTTTGTCACATACGCACAAACGTGACACCCTGTGTATACCACATATTTTGACTACCAGTATCCTATAATGTTGTTTGCATGTTTGTCACATACGCACAAACGTGACAACCTGTGTATACCACATATTTTGACTACCAATATCCTATTATGTTGTTTGGATCGTTTGTCATATACGCACAAACATGACAGCCTATGTATACCACATATTTTGACTACCAGTTTCCTATTATCTTTTTTTTGTCATGCGTTTGTCACATATGTGCAAACATGAAACCATGTTGTTTGTGTATACCACAAAATTTCATTGCTTGTCAAATACGCACAAAAAAATGACATCCTGTGTATTCCACAATTTTTCACTCCTAGTATCCTATGCAATGAAAGCATTAATTTAGCAGTTTATAGGATACTTTATTCATGGTTTTAATTTTTTTCTAAATATTTTCATTTTAACTACACATTGAGTTATATTATTCTCGCTCCAAACTACTAACAATTTGTGTATAGCTTCCTACGCTTATCAAAGATAAAAATAGTCTAAAACTACTAACCCTTTGTTTTGTAGGATGATCGGTCCAAGACATTTGGGTTTATAAATCAAATTACTAAGATTTGTTTTGTAGGGCCTCCTCTTGAAGACCCAATCACAAAATCTTTATTGTTTAATTTTATTATCTTGCATCATCTTTCTTGTGTGTTTTGCATCGTTGTTTGTTTATCCTGAAGGTGAAACCATGTATGCTCTCCTCTTGCGTCTTAGGACGATCTTGAGGATCAAAAGTGGCTAGCCTTTCCCTTTTTATTTTTTAGGGGCAACGTGACGTGGAAGTGACATCCACACACTTTCATAGTCCTAGGAGTCTTGTGACCATGGAATTCACCTCCACGCACGTAGACACACCCCGTGTTCTGGCGGGGTATATAAATTCTTGGAGAGTTGTCGTTATTGGCTAAGCGCTTGCTTGTTTTAAGAGCGATGTGAAGTGAGGGGCTTCCATGTCCTAATACCCAGGCCTCAGACAACATCCTTGCAACATGGACTTGGGCCCCACGTACCACAAGGTATATCAGGTACTCCCCTAGTGAGCTCGTATATCCTAGTCTAGGAAACCTTTTGGCCGCATATCAAGCTATTGTGCAAGGAGATTGCACTTCCCAAGATCACTCGCTAGCCGACCCCACATTGGTACATAGGTGGTGAGCCAAGAGTGGCACCACCTCAGTGTGTGGTATTGAAA